>VDFB02000015.1:469389869-469495074 GCA_007258455.2 Sequoia sempervirens
CTAAATATCTTCTTTAAATGTTTTGGCTGATTTTCATTGAATTATTCCAAATCTAAGAAATTTGTATGAATAATTTAGTTAAGGATCATTGCATTTATCATTGAGCCTATGGTCAAATGTTCTCATCCTATGACATAAGTCTTGAATTGCTTTAATCAGTTCTGACAAGTCAGACTTAAAATCAGTGACCAATGATAGACTGATAAACTTTATCTTCACATTCTGCAGATACCTGTAAAGTGTTTCCTAGTTTATGAACTTCTTGTTGTTCTATATAAAGTCAAAACATTAATGCGATGGCATTATATTAACAAATAAGAATAGATTCTTTTGTTTAACCAATTCCTTCTAGACTCTCTTCACAAAGATAACCAATCCAAATGTTAAAGTCCTTGATAAATCCTCACTTTTTCATGCACTGAGAACATAAGTTGTTGACAGATGCAACAAATCCTCAAGTCTACTAAAAGCTTTCTTAGACCCATACATAAAATGTTCCAAAGTGGATATGGACTGAGGTGGTAGAAAATAAAAAGCTTGAAAAGGCCAATTGTGTTTAAATAATTTACTCCTTTGGATATAGAAATCTACCAGCTTTCATTGAGAATAAAATTCTATGGGCATATCCCTTCTTGAGTCAGAGATTGAGAACAAATTTTACCTAAACAATATTATTCTCTCTACTATTACACCTTATTTAAGTACACTTATCCTTTACTCACAAGGAAAGAAATAGTGTTTGTGGTGTATAATTTTGATGGTTGTCACGACCTCTTGCTTGGGAAGGTTGTAACTCCCCCATTCATTCAGAAAACCAAATGTATGTTTGTTGACAATATCAAATAAAACCTCCAGCCAGGGTCTGCTAGTGTAGGGAGAAGCAATGCATGAACTTTTCTTTTTGATTTGGGCTAAATGTGATTAGGACAGGCCCTGACAGGGTTGTATCAAAGCCCAAGAGAGAGATATGTTGAGGAATAAAAAAGAGAAATTATAGTGAAAATGTGCATTAGCATGTCTCATTTTATTTATAGAAGAAAGTACAGTGCACAACAATCAAGCAAAAGCTAAAATCCATCTATGAAATACATTACTCACTATCAAAACTAACCTTCAAATTAAAGAAGAATTTAAGAAGCTATATTTTCATATAACTTCTTCAAATGTATTTAAATTATTGTACAAGGAACATAAAATATTAGAGATGCACTTTCCAAGCAATGTTGTTTTCCTATTAGTTTATGTAAAACATAATTATTGTGGGGATTCTACTTAAGATTCAATTAATCAAGGAAATCAAAAATGTTTTGGAGTTTTGTTCTACCAATGCAATTATTTTCTATACTAGCCATTATGGAGAAGCGGTTTATACAAATTTTCTTTGTGAAAAATACATTGTGATTAAATTATTTGTTTAAAAGTTATGTCTTGCTTTTTATTTTCTAAAAGAATCCATATTTAGATTGTGTTGCAGTCAGATAAACATCTATTTTTCACAGAGCTCACAACTTTTAATAGTATTATTTTCCTTAATTTCTAGGTCAAAGTGAATGATGATGTCATTTCATGCTTGCAAATAATTGAATCTTCTAGTCAACAAATGGTCACAACATCTTGAGATGGAATGATTAAAATATGGAACATTGATGAAGGCAGAGGTAGTTGGAAAACAACTTTTGGCTCATCTAAGAAGACACAAAGTGCCAGTAAGTATATGAAGAATGGTCATATGATTTATTATTTGTATTCATATGGGAGTCTAGCCATATTATTTTTTTGAAAAAGGTGAATTTATGTTATATAAAAAAATTGGTGGTTACAAATGGACCACCAAATTTACTAAGGCATGGGAAAGTTGACAAAGAAGAAAATCAGATGGTGTAGGGTTAATCATATGAGTATCTAGTTGTTTTATGCAATGTGAAATAATGCTTTGAGTTTGAAAGATGTGCAATGCAATGTAATCAGCAATATGAATATAAACTACATAATATTTAACCATTTTTTTTATGCTATTGTATATTGATATTTAACCATTGCTCACTTTATTAAATTTTCAAAGAGTTTAATCATGCACATGAGGAGGAAATTAAATTTTGATTTTCAACTTCTATATATATCAAATTATCCAATAATCAAGTGTATGTCCATATACAAAAATGGCATCAACACCAACTCAAACAAAGTTTTACAATATGTGGCATATGCCATCTCGGTATCTATTCAAAATTTACATGCCAAAATGTCTATCTCATGCTAAACTACTGGTGGATCATCAAAATGGAGCCTCTTTGAAGCATTCGTTGGCTCTGAAGGTAGTTGCACAAGAAAAAAGTCAAACCACAATTGAGATTAGTTATACTATATAATTTAAAATTGAATAATTAACATAAAAATCAATACACATTGAATTATAATTGAACTCTAAAATTGAAATCTTGATTACCTGAAATATATGTCTCTTTGAAGGGCCAGGAGTCCTAGAATATACCCCTCTCAAAGAACTAACCAAACCAACTTTTGTAACGTCAATCTATATATGTGAACAAAAACATGAAATTGATCCAAGTTAGCATAGAATTTTCAGTAATAAGAACATATTTACCAAGCACAAAATAAAATAAACACATACCTCTTTAGGTTGATCTTTTTTTGTATCTCCTTTAGGTGTCTCAACACCTCCTCCTTGAGGTGTTTCAACACCTCCTCCTTCAAGTGTTTGAATACCTACTCCTTCATGTGTTGTGGCACTTATCAACAATGATTTATCTAGCTCACAACCGCTTGTACATAAAAATGTCAAGTACATATGAAACTATGAATCTATGTCAATGTATGCATAATCAATAAAAGATCTTATAAATTTTAATTCAATCAAATTTGAGTTCAATTACCTTTCCCTTATCTAACACTATGCCTCCATAGTCTGGAGAGCCTCACACCTTGCTTGCACTAGGTGTTTCCTACAAGCAGAGAGTAAGATAAAAATATAAGTTAATATATAATTTCATTATTGAAAATTCAAATGACAAACAAATATACAATAAAAAAATGTAAATGAGTGAGTGCGAAAAATACATACTCTGTGTGTGTCAAGGCCAAATGAAATGGCCCTAAGGGTGCTATCAATCACCTGTGTGAGATCCTCCTCAGACATTAATAGTTAAATAGACCATGTAAATAAATATTAGTACTTGATACTATCTCTTATTAATATTCATTTTTAAAAAAATGAAAGTTATGAATTTACACCTTAAATGTTACCTATGTAACTACTCCAATGTCCACCTCTCTAGCAGGAGAGGACTTTGTAGGGTGTGCTCCACTCCCCTGCATGTGATCTGCTATAATCTCCACATCCTGGATGTCATAATCAAAAGTGTCTAATGGATGCTTAGGGGACTGTACAATAGGACCCAAGCATATTTGTTGGCATGTATTGCAAATATGTGGCACAAAAATATGTGGACCCGAGGAGGATGATGCAGTAGCACTGGATCCATCGCCAAGATCACCAGACTATGGCTGAGCTACTGAAGAAGCATGGGAAACCAAAAGACCACTCAAAGAGTGAATGACCTAGATAGTTTGTGTGGATGCATCCTCCGTAATATCTGGATGTTGTATTGGAGGTGGCGAAGGAAGGGAAGGACGGGGAACATGTGGGCACCTAACTACTCTAGTTGCCCCTGGCCTATCCTGAGGCATACCTCTACCAACACCCTAGAAGGGTTTAATGTCAAAGTAATTGACATGATGCCCTAACAAAAACTCAGCATATAATTTTTTAATAAAGTAAAAAGGTACATCAAGATTATTGTTGGGTGGTTTATCAAAAACCATACACCAACGATCCCAAAAGTTATCTACTATGCCCTATCGTGCACCATTTTATAGAAAGTTTTGGTTTGTTAACATTAACTGGCAAACCAGTTCTGGGGTTAATAAATAAAGAGGCTATTTGAGGCTTTTTTATTTGGAGATCTTTCACATCATCATAATACAATCCACATGCATAATATTCCTTCATGGTTTCTCACCACGAATGAAAGGCATTATGTTGGGTGGAGAGGAGTTTCTACATTTGTAATTATTCTTGTCAATGTGCTTGACATATGGGATAATCGAGGGATTTTCTTATAAACATCACAAATGCCCCTCAATTCCCTCCATTTTTTTATGAATTAAGTCTTCAATTGATGGTTGTGGAGGTGGTGGAGCATTTGGCATTTCTGCATTTTGATTCTCAGTGGTGGATTTTCATTCTCAACTGGTGGAATTTGTGCATTCTCATTTTTGGCAGCCATAATGCCTAATTAAAGTTAAAAAATAATTAATCTAAAATTAGACAATATAAATGAAACACTATTTTTAAATAAAAATCCATTAAAAACATTCATTTTTTATCAAAATCCATTATGAACTCAATTATTTCATAAAAATTCAATCAAAAACCCTATTTTGAAAAAAAATCCACAAAAAACATTCATTTTTTATCAAAATCCATTCTAAATTCAAATTTTTCATAAAAATTCAATCAAAACCCTATTGTGAAAAAAATCCACAAAAAACATTCTTTTTATAAAATCTATTCTAAATTCATTTTTTTTTCACAAAATCAATCAAAAACCCTATTTTTAAAAAAAATCCACAAAAAACCATATCAAATTATTCAAATCTAAATAAAAATTGAATCAAATCAAATAAAACTAAAAAATCTTACCTTTCCAAATCGAATTTAGCCCAAATCGGATATTCATTAAGCGAAGAATGGATGCATTGTGCGCTTGTGGGTAATTCACTGCCAAATGACTTCAAAACAATGACAGATGTTTTTTATATATGCTTTTTGCAAATCGGATAGCCAATTTGCAAAAACTAGGTTTGGTGTTTGGTATGGTGACACCTGAGCCTAAAAAAAGTCAACATGTTCTTTTCGCATTTTTCAGTCGATGCAAGACGTGTTTTTTTCCTCATTGCCACTTTTTGGCCCACCATTATCCTGCACATACCCACTAAGTGAATTCGACATTCAATATGTTGATAGGAAGGAAATCAAAGGAATAGTAATTGCGGACCAGTTAGCTAAAGCACCATTACAAGACAATCACCCCATGAACATGGAGTTTCCAAATGTTGTTGTCCTAACAGTGTCAACACAACAACGGGTCTTGTACTTTGATGGCTCTTATACACAACATGGATCAGGAGCCAGAATCTTGTTTATCTTGCCATGAGGACACACCATTCCCAAGTCTTACAGACTGATGTTCCCTTGCAGCAACAACACGGTCGAATATGAAACCTTGATCATTGGGATCAAAGTAGCAGTCGAGTGGAAGATCATAGAGTTACATGTCTATGGAGATTCATAACTAGTCATTAACCAGGTAAATGATGACAATCAAACAAAGGATGACAAGCTGATGCCCTACAAAAGAATGGTTGATGACTTTAAAAAGTACTTTTTGGAAATAATATTTGAGAAAATTCCTCAAAGTGACAACAAAGCCATTGATGCCATGGAAACCATTGCTTCTCTCTTGCAAATTCTAGAGAAACGAGCCCGTTATGAGTTCATGGTGGAACAACTATTCAACCCATCTTATGAAAACCCTAAGTCCCAAGTTATCTACCATCTAGCTAAGGCTGACACTTCCCTCTATGAAAAAATCTATACGTACCTAAAAGATAACACCCTCCCTCTTAACCTATCTCATAATCAAAAATGAAACTTCATTCACCAAACCGCCCAACACACCCTTATGGTTGATGTCCTTTATCAACAAGTCTTGACGGAACTATCCTCCGATGTCTGGAACATCACGAGTTTGAAACGACTTTATGGGAAGTACATGAAGGTGTTTGTGGCACTCATTCAAGTGGTTTAACCCTAGCTAAGAAACTCCTTCATCTGGGATATTATTGGTTGACTACAAAGAAGGATTCTTTTCAGTTTGTCAAGAAATGCCAAAAGTGCCAAATTCATGGAAATCTCATCCATGCACCAGCATAGGAACTTCACCCTTTTGCATCAACATGGCCCTTTTATTAGTGGGGATTGGACCTCATAGGAAAGATTCATCAATATTCATCCAATGGACACAATTTCATTATTACATATATTGAGTATTTCACGAAATGGATTGAAGTTGTCCCTCTAACTACCATCACTAGAAAACAAATCTTGTCCTTCATCCTAAACTATATCATTTGTAGATATGGTATCCCTTAATCTATTATCACTGACAATGGATGACTTTCAAGAATCAAGATGTCGAAGAACTTTGTAATAAATTTCACATCCAACATCGGTTTTCTACACCCTATTATCCTCAAGGCAATGGCCAAGCAGAGACCTCAAACAAGACTATCCTAAAAATATTAAAGAAAATCATCAACGATGTTGGATGAGACTAGCATGTGCAGTTGAATCCTACTCTATGGGCTTACAGAACTAGTATCTATACCCCGACGGGAGCTACACCTTATGCTCTAGTCTATGGCTTAGAAGCCATTCTACCTATTGACATTGAACTACCATCACTCTGGGTGTCACTAAAAGGGATCATTTCATATGAGGATCATAGAGTGTCTAGGTTACAATAATTGGTACTTTTGGATGAGCATCATCAACATACAGTAGATCACCTGAAAGCATATCAACAGAGGATATCCAGAAGCTACAACCACAGAGTAAAACCTAGGACATTTCAGGTTGGTGATTTAGTCTTGAAAGAGAATCCCCACAATCAACAAGATCGAGAGAAGAAGGGTAAATTTGAACCAAACTGGCTCGGTCCCTTTTTTATTGTCTTGGTCTTCGGATCAAAAGCATATCAGTTGTCTACACTAGAAGGGGATTTGTTTGGTGAACCCCTCAACAGCCTACATCTCAATAAGTTCTACACTTGAATCATCCAAGTACATTGGGGAAAAGGTCCTGAAAAATACCAAAAACATCATAAAATCTCCTGAAAAAATGGTTGCCTCGATGAAAACCTGGCAAACAGGTGTCATGGTAACAACAAAAAAATTAGAAAAAGAGAAAAATACAAAAAAAATCAAAAAATCAAAAAAAATCAAAAAATAAATAAAATTTGAAAAAGTGCAATAAAAACAAGTAGTGAAAACTTGGAAATAGGCGCTATTTGTTGTTGGAAATATATGTCTCAATCCCACAGGCTGAAACCTCTAAGAGAGACAAGTCGGTGTGACATGCTTTGGGCTTGGCCGACTAGCAGCTTTGGATCTTGTGGTTTGTACAGGTCGCCGAGACAATGTTTAATTCATGCCGAAGGAGCTTATCGCTGTGACTTGTGGCAGTCATTGTAACCCTATGCTGAGTAGAGATCTCTGGCTGACAAGCCATTCATATCGTATATCAGGGAGACCCTTGGCCGAAAGGCTTACTTCAGTGTGAGGTCCCAGCAACTAACAAAGTCTCGCCGACAGCATTTCTTTTGAAGCCTTCGAGGAGAGTCTTGGGTGTTCGGTAAGAAGTCTTATCGATAGGAATGTCTCACTGACAGTACTCACTCAGGGTAACTCAAAGGTCTCGGGAAGAACTCTCAGCGACTAAGTGAAGTCTCGCCGAAGGTGGAGGCTTCGGTATGAAGTCTCAGCAACTGATGTTGGTCTCACCGATGGGGATACACTTGGAGTCTTCGCGATGACACAAAGACTTTGGTATGAATTCTTAGCGATGGATAGAAGTCTTGCCAACTATTGGATGTTTCGGTATAACATAAAGAGCTCGGTATGATCTCTTGGTGAAAGACGATTGTCTCACCAAATGGAAAACTCACATCTGTGTGACTTTGAGACCTCGGTATGATGTTTCACTGATAGTGATAAGTCTTGGTGATAGCGATACATGTGATGATCGTTAGCATGAGGTCTTGGCGACATGGCAAAGTCTAAGCAATAGCTTTTTGGACTCGATGTAACATCTTGGCGATAAGGATGACTCTTAGCGACATTGATGGTTAAGTCTTGTGGCATCAGGGAAACACAGTCAGTGTCTCACCAACATGCCAACATAGGTTGATCGCTTTGACTGAGAGAAGACCATCCTACGTGGTGAGTCATTGGAAAATCAGAGAAGCCGAATGAGAACCGCTAGCAATTGAACTGTTGCAGCCATTACTGAGAGGAAGTTCGATAGATTGGAAGCAACATGGATATACTCTGTGTTTGCAATTTGTGTTTGGTTCAGTAGTTCGACAGATTGATGGTGTGGTTGTATGATCAGTGGATGAATTTGATTCTGAGAACATTGTAATGTGAAAGTTTTGTACGAGGTTGATCATAGTGAATGATGTTGTAAACTGACATTAGAAAGATAAGTTAGATCTCTGTATGTAATCTTTATTACTGTAATACAAAGTGACTTCTCTTGGTGTGGTGGGTTTTTCTCCTGTAAGGGTTTTCCCACGTAAATCTGGTGTTCATATGTGTATGTCTAATTCTCTATTTCTATTATCTCTTTCATGTGCATCTTAATTGGACTGTAATTGAAAATTTTTAAAGTGTCTTTGCATTCTTCCCTGAGGTTTTTACATTAGGAGAGTTGCTTCCGCATCTAGCTTTCCTTACAAGTGGTATCAGAGCCTAGCTAGTTGTGTTATCCTTGTGGGTACGTTGGGTTTTTTCTGTCAATTTTTGTTCAGTGGCAGTCTTGTAGAAGTTTGTTATTTCTAATTACAAATTGAGATGGCTAGCACGTTAGGAAATATTGAAATAGAGAAGTTCAATGGCAGAAATTTTGAGTTGTGGAGACTTAAGATGGAAGATCTATTGGTTAATCATGATCTTTGGATTGTTGTGTCTAGAACTAAGCCTACAGGAATGAATCAAGAAGATTGGGACCTTGCAGATAGAAAGTCTAAGGGGCTAATAAGGCTCTATTTGGAAGACTTCGTTCTTCTCAATGTGCATGAAGAGAAGACTGCATCTTCCTTGTGGAAGAGACTATCATCTATTTATCAGAGGAAATCCTTGGTAAATAAATTGTTCCTGAGGAAGAAGTTGTACACCTTGAGAATGCAGGAAGGAGGGTCTATTGTTGATCATTTGAACATATTCAACATGTTGATTGCACAATTAACATCTATTGGTGTGAAGATTGATGAAGAGGATTGTTGTATGTTGATGTTGTGCTCTTTGCCAGATTCATGGGATCACCTAGTGATGGCTATTAGGAGTACAACATCCAATTTCAAGATGGAAGATGTTGCTTCTTTGTTATCAGAAGAGATGAGAAGGAAATCTTCTGAGATGGTGAAGGAGGCCCTTGTTGTTAGAGGAAGGTCGAAAGAGAAAGGCAAGAAGAAGGACAAGAAATCTAAATCGAAATCAGAGGGGAGATCAAAGTCTCCTAGCAAGAAGTCCAAGGTGAAGTGTTGGAACTGTGGGCAACCCGGTCATGTCCGAAAGGACTGTAAAGAGGAGAAGAAGAAGAAGAAGTATTCTTCTGAAAATGATTCTTCTCACACTGATGCAGATGCCTTCATTGTAGCCTTGGCTACATAGGCATCAGATGATGTCTGGCTGATTGATTCTGGAGCATCTTTCCACATGACATCTCATAGAGACTGGTTCATGAAGTATGAAGAATATGATGGTGGAAAGGTGTACTTTGCAAGTGATTCAACTTTGGAAATTGTTGGCCTTGGAAGAGTCAAAATTCAATTCCCTGATGGAAGAGTGAAGGGAATTAATGATGTAATGCATATACCAGGTCTGGCTCGAAACTTACTTTTTGTTAGCAAGTTGAATGATATTGGAGTACAAGTCACGTTCTTTGGAAATGGCTACAAGATGACTAGAGGCTCAATGGTGCTAGCGAGGGGTGCTCGTATTGGTACCTTGTACAAGCTGGATGCACATGTTCAATGTAATAGTGTCTCTGAAAAGTCACAGAAAGCTACTCATTGAGGAAAAGAGGGAAATGTTCCTAATTGTGTAAACTCTATGGAAGTTAAACTTCCAGCAGAAAAGACTATGCTCTGGCATCATAGGCTAGGCCACATTGGAGAGAAAGGTTTAAAAACCTTGAAGAATAAAAACCTAGTTGAGGGGCTTGAAGATTGTAACTTTGAATTTGAATTCTGTGAACATTGTATATATGGAAAATAGCATCGTGTTTCATTTTATTCCAGTCCTCATAAATCTTCTGGTTTGCTAGATTATATTCATTTTGATGTATTTGGTCCAGTGAATGTTCCTTCTTTGTCTAATTCAAGGTACTATGTATCGTTCATTGATGATTATTCGAGAAGAACATTTGTTTATTTTTTGAAAAGTAAATCAGAAGTGTTCAATCGGTTTAAGGAATTTAAGAACCTTGTAGAAAATCAGACTAGAAGAAAAATAAAATGTTTAAGGACTGATAATGGCGGTAAAAATTTTTTAGATGATTTCGAGAGGTATTGTAAAGACCATAGGATTAAAAGACATAAGACTACACCTTATACTCCATAGCAAAATGGAGCTGCAGAAAGGTTCAATAGGGCAGTGATGGAGAGAGCACGAAGTATGCTGAGTAGTGTTGGCTTGGAGGAGAAGTTCTAGGTTGAGGCAGTTGCTACAACATGTTACTTGATAAATCATTCTCCAAATTCTACTCTTGTTGAGAAAACACCTTTAGAAGCGTGGTCTGGTAAGAAGCCCTCTTTAAGACATATTCGTGTTTTTGGCTGTGAGGCATATGCTCATGTGTCGTATGAGAAAAGATCTAAGTTGGAGAATAAGGCTGTTAAATGTATTTTTATTGGCTATAATGTTGGCATAAAAGGATACAAGCTTTGGAATCCTAATAAAGAGAATGTTGTATATAGAAAAAGTGTAATCTTTTTTTAGTTGAATCCTTCTACCTTGGATCTGCAGTCAGAGACTAAGTCAAAAAACAATAAGGATGTAGTTGGAATTCCTTATACACTAGATAAAGAGGAATTCAAAATTCAAAATGTGCCTGAAACTGAGGAGAGTTCAAGTAGTTCTGAAAGTTTTGAAGAAGAAGAAGAACCTCAGCGTCAACAAGTGAGGAGGTCAACTCGTGAAAGAAAGCAACCTGATAGGTATGGGTTTTCTTTGATAGATTCTACTTGTGCCTATGCTTTAATTTGTAGCACTAATGAGCCTAGGACTGTGAAAGAGGCATTTAGAATGTCTGATTCAGACTCTTTGTTGGAAGCCATGAATGAAGAAATGGCATCATTAGAAAAGAATGAGACTTGGAGTTTGGTGACCTTTCCTAAAGGAAAAAAAGTTGTTGGTTGCAAATGAGTATTTAAAAAGAAGATTGGTTTGGATGGCAGTGTGGAGAAATACAAGGTGAGGTTGGTTGCAAAGGGCTATTCCCAGGTAGAGGGAATTGATTATGGGGAAATTTTTTCTCTTGTAGCTAAGTTGACATCTATCAGATTTCTTTTCTCACTTGCAGTAGCATATGACTTAGAGGTCGAACAGATGGATGTGAAGACAGCATTTCTTCATGGTGATCTTGAAGAAGAGATTTACATGTCCCAGCCTGAGCACTTTGTGGAGAAAGGTAAAGAGAAACTGGTTTGCAAGTTAAAGAAGTCTATGTATGGGTTAAAGCAGTCACCTAGAATGTGGTACTAGAAATTTGATACTTTTGTATTGTCTTTGGGATTTGTAAGATCAAAATTTGATCATTGTGTCTATTACAAAGCTAAAAGTGATCAAGTTCTTATTATTGCTCTCTATGTTGATGATATGTTGTTCATAGGCAATAGTAAGTTGATGATTTTTGATCTTAAGTCTCAATTGTCTGCTAATTTTGAAATGAAACATCTTGGTGCAGTAAGGTATATTCTGGGGATGGAGATAACCAGGGATAGGAATAGTAGAAAACTTTGGCTCAGTCAGAGTAAGTATATCAAGACTGTTCTAGAGAGATTTTGCATGAATGATTGCAGCTGACTAGTTGTTCAATCTTACATGGAGGCGAAGCTATCTGTTGAAGACTCTCAAAATCTCCCTCGAGAACGGAGGACAATGGTATTACACCCTAATATGAAATACGGTTGTGATCTTATGTATGCAATGGTTTGTACAAGGCCAGCCATTTCCCAAGCAGTGGGAGTTCTTAGTCGTTTTATGGCTAATCCTGGAAGGACACATTGGGATGCTATGAAGAGAGTGTTTAGATATCTGAAGGGCACTTCAGATTATGCTTTGTGTTACTATGGGAACTTGGTTGAATCACATAGGACTCTTAGTATTCAAGGCTATGTGGATTCCAATTGGGCAGGGGACATTGATAGTAGAAGATCCACCAGTGGATATACTTTCATGTTGAATGGTGGTGCAGTGAGTTGGATGAGTAAGCAGCAGGCTATAGTCGCTTTGTCCACTATAAAGGCTAAATACATGGCAGCTACACAAGCTTGTAAAGAAGCAGTTTGATTAAAATGTTTGTGTTCTAACATTGGTTTTGATGCAGGGAAAATAACTATTTTCTGTGACAGTCAGAGTGCAATTTGTCTGGCAAAGAATCCTACTTTCCATGCCAGGACGAAACATATAGATGTACAGTACCACTTTGTACGAGATATGGTGGAGGATGGAAAGGTCAATTTGGAAAAATTTGATACTCTGGAGAATGTTGCAGATGCATTGATGAAGCCAGTGAGCACAAACAAGTTCAGGTGGTGTGTCAGTTCAATGGGCCTTAGTGCCCATAATTTTTAGTAGTTTTGTTCTGCTCTGGAGGTGCCTATGTGATCTTCGTCAAGTGGGAGATTGTTGGAAATATATGTCTCAATCCCACAAGCTGAGACCTCTAAGAGAGACAAGTCGGTGTGACATGCTTTGGGTCTGGCCAACTAGTAGCTTTGGATCTTGTGGTTTGTAAGGTCGCCAAGAGAATGTTTAAGTCATGCCGAAGGAGCTTATCGCTGTGACTTGTGACAGTAATTGTAACCCTATGCCAAGTGGAGATCTCTGGCCAACAGGCCATTCATATCGTATATCGAGGAGACCCTTGGCCGAAAGGCTTACTTCTGTGTGAGGTCCCAACGATGAACGAAGTCTCACCGACAGCATTTCTTTTGAAGCCTTTAGGGAGAGTCTTGGGTGTTCAGTAAGAATTCTTACCGATAGGAATGTCTCACTGACAGTACTCACTCGGGGTAACTCAAAGGTCTCGGGAAGAACTCTCAATGACTAAGTGAAGTCTCACCGAAGGTGGAGGCTTCGGTATGAAGTCTCAATGACTGATGTTGGTCTTGCCAATAGGGATACACTTGGAGTCTTCACGGTGACACAAAGACTTTGGTATGAAGTCTTAGTGATGGATAGAAGTCTTTCTGACTATTGGATGTTTCGATATAACATAAAGAGCTCAGTATGATCTCTTGGTGAAAGACGATTGTCTCATCGAATGGAAAACTCATGTCTGTGTCACTTTGAGACCTTGGTATGATGTTTCACCGATAGCGATAAGTCTTGGCAATAGTGATACATGTGATGATCATCGGTATGAGGTCTTGGTGACATGGCGAAGTATGAGCGATAGCTTTCTAGACTCGATGTAACATCTTGGCAATAAGGATGACTCTTGGCGACATTGATGGTTAAGTCTTGTGGCATCGGGGAGACATGGTTAGTGTCTCACCGACATGCCAACATAGGTTGATCACTTTGACTGAGAGAAGACCATCGTACATGGTGAGTCATTGGAAAATTAGAGAAGCCGAATGAGAACCGCTAGTAGTTGAACTGTTGCAGTCGTTACTGAGAGGAAGTTTGACAGACTAGAAGCGACATGGATATACTCTGTGTTTGCTATTTTTGTTTGGTTTGGTAGTTTGACAGATTGATGGTGTGGTTGTATGATCAGTGGATGAATTCGATTTTGAGAACATTGTAATGTGAAAGTTTTGTACGAGGTTGATCATAGTGAATGTTGTTGTAAACTAACATCAGAAAGATAAGTCAAATCTCTGTATGTAATCTTTATTAATGTAATACAAAGTGAGTTCTCTTGGTGTGGTGGGTTTTTCTCCCGTAAGGGTTTTCCCACATAAATCTGGTGTTCATATGTGTATGTCTAATTCTTTGTTTCTATTATATCTTTCATGTGCATCTTAATTGGACTGTAATTGAAAAATTTAAAAGTGTCTCTACATTCTTCCCCGAGGTTTTGACGTTAGGAGAGTTGCTTCCGCATCTAGCTTTCCTTACATTTGTGATAGGTTAGCTTTTCCATCTATTTGGGAATGTCAACCAATCACTTTCACCATTCACTTTCGCCATCCATCTGCCTATCCTTTGAAAGCTCCATGTACATATCTTGGCATCACAGTCGTGTCTCACCCTAGACTAGGGGCAAAATCTTGAACTCCCTAGGGGAAACAAAATTTGAGCTTGAACCAACAAACAAATAGCAAGAATACAAACGCAACAACAACAATGATTAAAATACAATCCAACATTAAACATCAATCACCATTGGAAATGCATCAAACATCCATATCATATCAAAATCCAAAAATAGGTCAAAAGTCAATCAAAAAGTCAAAAATAGAGTCGTCAGTTGAACTACGTTGTCTTTGATTTTAAACGTAGGCAAGGCTAATCTTTGATCAGCCCCTGAGACACCCTAGGTCAAGTCCTTTAGTGGTCCATTCTAATTAGTTGTCGTCTCTCGTCTGTTCATATCTTGGTCTTGTAAATTGGTTGAGTCAATCAAACTATGTGGTCTCTGCATATATAATGTAGGCAATGCTAATCTTTGATCAGCCCCTGAGGCCCCTAGGATAGGTCTTTAGGTTAGGTTCTTGGTAAAAATCTCATAAAACACCTAAAAATTGGAAAAACAAAAAATCCCAAAAACATCAAAAAATCACATAAAATCAAATCAAAAGGATGATGCTCTTTTGAATCATGGGTTTATCATGTTAAACACAAATGTTCAATTGGTGTACTTTGATTTTTGTTATCATACCTTTGGATTCCCTCGATGATGTATTGAACTAGAGGAGCTAGGAAGGAGTATGATCTTTCCTTGTCTGTTGGCTGTGAGTTGATCATTATTATTGTGCAAATTGTTGTGAGATGTGCGCTACAAAGTATCACTTATGGCATTTTGAATTTGCATAGGAAAATGGTTAACTCTTGTTTGTTTACGCAAGAAATGCTTAGGTCATCTCGGTTTAATTATACTTAGATTTTTGTGTTAACTTGCACTATCAAACACCATGGAAGTAGTACTTAGGTCATCATGGTCTAAATATACCATTGATTCTTTTAATTACTTCAACATTTTAAAGACACAATGATGATAAAAAGCACGACAAATCGTCTATTACAAATGACAACTTTTTCATATGAGATTTGCATGTTTAGAGTAGATTGCATCCATGCTAAGTTTGCATTAGTTTACATTATGGAATTTCCAAAGTTGCAAAAATGATGTTATCTCTCGCATTAAGGGATTGAGTACACTTGACATTTCCAAAAACACATCATTTTCATATTTAATTACATATCAGTTGCATTATCATTTGCATACATTAGAAAACATTACAACATCATTCATCCATCCATACATCACATCATAATATTTGCATCAGAAAACACAAAATGAAATCCATCGCATCTCATTTACATAATCAAAATCATTTCATTTAGTGGCATTAGGGAAGTCGTTCACTAAGCTTAAATAAGTGAGTCTCTTTAGATTTCCAAAAGAATTGGGAAATATGTTAGGTTTTATAAAACTTAATGTAACAAAGAATCAACTGACAACAACTCTTCCCACAACTCTTTGAAATTTGGATAGATTCACTCATTTAAGCTTAAGACCCTAGAACACAATCATTTGCATAATCATTTCCATCACATAATCATAATTCATCAGTACAAAACATCACACATCATTTTCATCACATCCATACATAATCAATATGCACATCGCATTTTCATTACATTTCATCATTGCATTATCATATCATATCATCATTTCATCCATCATAAAGTTATTCATTCATCATTTATTTGCATTATAAAAGAACAAAAACATAAAATACATCACACATCATTGGCATAATAAAATCCATCACATGCAAGCATCATTCCTAAATCATCATAGACTCATAACACATTAGTTGCATTATCATTTTCATCCATAGCATATCATAACATCAGGATCATCATCATAACATGGAAATTAAATGCATCATAGACATCTATCATCATATCAACACATAGATCATAATCATCATTGCATATCATATAACCTCAAAAATCATAATGTCAAAGTGTATGAGGACATCCTAAAGTATGACGAGATACATCAATATCACAAATGGCACTGTATCATAAAGTCTGAACACAAGAAGTGTGTCATCAATGTCACAACAATGTATACATCATGTCCAAGGTAAATCAAAATATGCTATGTCAAGCTCCCCCCAGATGGTGTTGGCATCATGGAACCAATACCTCCTCCACCTGATGGATCTACACCAGGATCTCTCCTATCTCTAGACAATGGTTGTGTAACACCCATGCTAACAATCCGAGACCGAGATCTGCCAGATCGAGATGGTATAAAGCTCTCTCGTCGATCGGAAGGAACTAGCTCATGATATTTACCCTTGTAAAACTACAACTCCTAAGCAGTGTGTCGAATCTCTCTAAGGAACTTCGTTGTACCCATAGTCACTACAGCCTACTATAATCTCTTAGTAATGGCCTTGGCCTGCTCTTCCCATCGTCTCACAACATCCCTCTCTACAGTAAGTATGATGACATGTGCATGTACCTATTGTACATGCTACCTATCTACATCTCTCTCAGCTGTCAATTTCTGAACATGTGCCTGAACTTGCACTAACTAACCCTGAAGATTTTGAACCTATGCCTGTACCTATTGCTTATTTGCATCTCTCTCAACTGTTAATGTCTGAACCTATGCCTGAGCCTACATTAACTTGCCCTTAAAGGTTTGAACCTATGCTTGTAATGCCTCTATCTATGCCTACTGTTGATGAGAATGGAATCCAATCTGAATCCAAGGAATCACCGACTGACTTATGGTAACACTCCTCCTACATCTAGGAACTACAAAATCTAGAAAGGGACTGCCAACTACACCTGATGGCCCTAAACCTAAACCACCACCATCATCATCGTCAACACCCCCACCACCACCCTCAGCACCCTCATCATCCCCTCCATCACCAATATCACCCTCCTCCTCTCCATCCCTCCTTTGTCTCAATGCTCTTTCACCATCATCAATTGGTGGATCTGGCTCATCAGGACTAGATAACCTCAGAAAAGGATGTGTGTAGAAAAAATTAGAGGAATCCGCTGTCATCCCTGTATCTAATACCTATGGAACATAATCCCATACACATGGTGCCAATGTATAAAACTCGGTACAAGAAGCATCATAAGATAAGCAAGGGCCCCACTCTATCGCATCATGTAGTCACCGTGCATAATGGGTAACCCCATGGGGCATCGCCTGAACTCATACAAACTGTCGAAAAACCTACAGATACAAATATCTCTCAAGCATGGAACATGTTCGTCCAATCAAATATCACGCTAACAACATGTATGGAATCTCCACCTCATCCTTTGGCCATATCTCATAATCCAAGTACAGGCGCCATGTCACAGTCTCCAAATCATCTAAGGCACATCTCCAATAGGCTAATTTTTCCAACTTATGTTGGACACACGGACCATTGTAGTTGAACACATAGGGTCTACCTATTGGTCGTTGTCTATCTCCCAATGGTCAAGTGATCGCTATATGCTCTCATGCCCATGTCTACAATAGTGTAATTTCAGAAGAGAGGCTCGTCACCCCACAATACATAACCTAGTGCAAATCATGATATAGATGGGCTAGCATACATGAACCCCATGTCTATTTGGTCCCCTGCAATGTCATGCACTCCAATACTCGGCCCCAACCCACTGAAAATTCCTTTGACCTACAGTTAGGACAAAGGAATCCACCAACAAACCCAAAAATAACACATGGTAGAGGATCATATCTCCCAACCATCTCCTACCAGGGGACCCAATGGCCTAAAACATGACCATCTCATAAAATCCTACATAAGGCATTGGTCCCACCCTGCTCTACTCTGTCATACAGAACTACCTCACCCATCACTAGAATCTACAAGATCCGATAAACATCCTCGGGAGTAACTATCATCTCCCTAGTCGCCGGATGAAATATATTGTGGTCACTATGCCACCTCTCTGCTAGAGCATTCAAGAAACCCCTATTAATCCTATATTGGGGTATATCTATCAAGGATGTCAACCCACAATGGGTGATAGTATCCAAATCCACCTGAGTCAACTGTGGAACCATCTCCCACATCTTTGAGAAACGTTCATGAGACTGGAGCACATCAAATTCCTCCTAATCATATTATGGGAAACAAATCAGCATTACATCAAACAATCTATCAAATTTACCCCTAACACAATGTTCAATCAAGATCATCACTCAATCAAATCATGTTCAATCATGTTCATCACTCAATCAAATAATGTTCAATCAAGATCATCAGTCAATCAAATCATGTTTAATCAAGATCATCATTCAATCAAATCAGGTCCAATCAAGACCATCAAATCAATCAATCAAGAAAATTATCAGTCCTATCATCGATCCTCACCTATCATGAGGTCGATACATCAATTCTCTCATCAATCTTCACCTATCATGAGGTTGATACATCAGTGAATCCTATCGTCCATCCTCACCTATCATGAGGTTGATACATCAATCCTACCAATGATCCTCGCCTATCATGAGGTCGATACATCAGTGAATCCTATCATCAATCCTCACCTATCATGAGGTTGATACATCAGTGAATCATATCATCAATCATCATCTATCATGAGGTCGATACATCAATTCTACCATCAATCCTTACCTATCATGAGGTTGATACATCAATCCTACCATCGATCCTCACCAATCATGAGGTCGATACATCAATCCTACCAACAATCCTCACCTATCATGAGGTCAATACATCAATGAATCCTACCATCAATCCTCACCTATCATGAGGCCGATACATCTTTAGTCCTATCTTTGATCCTCACCTATCATGAGGTTGAAACATCATCAAATTATCCTTTCATTTGACTCTCACCTATCATGAGATCAAATCATAAACTATATCATCAATCAAGCAACGAACATCACACAATCAAACTGAGATCAATACCATTACTGAATAGAACAATGCAATGACCAACATGATTCATGAACATTATACAAGCCTCAACAAACATCAACAATGCAACATTCGACATAAATGAGAGCACTTTAATTAATCAAACATCATCGGACTAGCAAACAATAGGCCAAATCAACAAGAATCATCCAAAGGAAAAACCCCCAAGCTTGCAAAAGGCACCATTTGGGACCCCAAAGGCACCATTTCAGGGTCTAAAGCACAAAAACATGAAGTTAAGCTTGCAAAAGGTGTCATTTGGGACCCCAAAGGTGCCAAAATAGAAGCAAAAGGAACCATAACAAAACAAAAAAAATGCAAAAGGTGCCAGAACAGAAGCAAGAGGCGCCAAAACTCCCAGAAACTCCCAAAAATGACTTGAAAACAACAAAAATACCCCCCAAAAGGGCCTACAACACCTATCTACCAAGTTCAAAACATCGATAAAAAGGTCGGAAAATGACTAAAAGAGGTTTCTCATAATGCATATCATAGGTCCAGCTACAGTAGGGTGACCGTGGTGGCGAAGGCGCTCGAAATGATGCTTGTGAGAAGGGATATCCATCTTCCTCTAGCTCTCCACTCTCCAAATTCTCCAAACTCACAATGTGCAAGTGAATTCACTTTTCCTACTTTTTACCTTTTTAAAGGACAATGGAGGGAATTATGGTGGGATTTATTATCAAAAATAGGGTTTAACTAATCAAGATTGTTCAAGGAGAGAGTGTAGAATCAAATTTTGAGAGATAAATCATATCTGGCATCAAATCATCAATGGTTTAATGTTAGATCATCATTACATCACTACAACATCATCACACAATCATTGAATCCTCGACAAAATATCAAAAATTTCACATTTTACCGATTTATCTCTTGAGGGGGCATATATTCATCAGTACCAGAAAATCAATAGCTGGGGCATCATCTGGGGCATTGAAAACTTTTCTAAGCATCGATATCAAATTTTTCTTTGAAGCAACATGTAAACACATTACTTCAAAGAGGGGCAAAATGCATACACCTAAAAATGGTTGTCACCTTTAATTAATTAAATACTAGCTTTTTGATTAATATTCTGACTACGTATAAATAAATTCTCAATTTATTTATATTGTTCACCCTTCTCTAATTCTCCAAATCTAAATCATCTTCCTCTAAATTAATTAAATAAACAAGGTTCCTTAAACTTTTTTTATTTAATTAATCTTCACTAAATCCAATTAGGAATTAGAGCGTGCATTTCTACAACTTTTTGTGTCACCTCACCAAGGTCACATGAAAATAAATAACTCTAATTTTTAATTAGAATTATCTTCAACTCATTTCAAAAAGCACATGGTCTTCTCTTCCCACACTTCCACCAATTTTGGAGCACATGACTTATTCTTCCCACACTTCCACCAATTTTGGAAGCACATGGTCTTTTCTTCTCACACTCGAATCTTCCATGCAAATGGCATGTTTCCCATTGGTCAAGAGATTCTCCCATCCAAATGGCATGTTGTCTTTGGTCAAGGGGACAACATCTTGATTCTCTTCATCTTCACCATCCATTCTTCTTAATTGAATCTGGGTCGTTGATTATTGCCACCTCACTATATGCTTGGAAAAGGCTATAAATACAACCCTTGGGCCTTGTATTTTGCATCCACATTTGAAGTAAAGTTATCATGCAGGTTTATCATTGGAGATTGGAGCATTTTGGGAGTCTTATAGCTAGTTTTTTACATCATGTTTTGCATCATATTTAGATCTTAGATTAACATATTGCTTCATAGTTGCATTTTATCATCCATCTTGCATGATAGTTACATTTTAGATTAGTTCATTTTAAGTTTGCATTTGAGCATATGTAGAATCATGCATAGAATCATATAGATCACTACCATAGTATCCACCACCGTTTGTGTATTTATCATCAACATCATCTTTCACTCATCATAGCATTCATCATCATTGTTTGCACATAGTTTCATGTAGGCATATAGTTGGCTTGCATGTTGAATGATATCTTGTTTCTTAAGTAGTCATTTTAAAAACCTTTGTGCTCATAGAAATCTGAGGGCCAAACGGTTTAATAAATCCTTAGGAATAGAGGACAATGAGACATTCTTGAAAGATTCGTTAAGATGCAATTTAGAATAGTTTACTTTGCTTTGAATCTTTGAATATAAATCATTTCATTAAGGTTTGTGTTGATACTAACTTTGCACACTTCACACACACACAAGTCTTATTTCAAGAAGATTCTGTCGGAACGGGTTTCAGACAACTAGGTACTCAAAACTACAAAATATTTGTTTTGGGCCCAGCAGTGGGACTCATACGCCAAGCTAGGTGACTTAGTCCACTTCCAAATTTTGGGAGAATCAAAGGTGGAATATATAGCTCTCAGTCTACACTTCTGCTTCTGACAGGTTTTTAGATCCGAAACTGCAGAATTTGACCTATAGGTGTTCTCCAAGTTTCTTTTAGGGCTTTGACAACTTTGAATGACTTTGACAAATTGTTGACAACTTTTCCAACCTTTCTCTTTGACAAATCTACACACTAGACCTGCAAAACACATGCAAATAGGGGGAAAAATGGTTGAGGGTTAGTGAATAGGGGTTTGTCTTGGTCAAACCCCAATTTGGTAATTAAACTCTTGAAAATGAAATGAAATGAAATGAAAAGAGAATGATGAATGAACGAAAGAACCCTTGAAGTAGAAATATGAAGACATGCAAGTAGAAGCTCCAATGGATGTAGACTTTAGAATGCTTGAAATATCTAGAATGCTTAAGTGAATGATTGATAATTGCTTGAATGTTTAAGTGAATGAATGGGGGTGAAATGAGAGGAAAACCTCTATATTTATACACAATTATGCAATATTTCTAGAAAATACCACATCACTGGCCAACCTTAGGTTTTAGAAAATAGTAACCCGCCAGAATTTTGAATTTATTTTGATTTTTTGAGCCAAAGGGGACTCATTCACCCCTAGTGGAAAATGGGTCCCACTTAGGAATTTTAAGTGGGTTTTGGAAATTGTATATTAAATGATGTTTATCGGGATTATTTTCAAAAATACACTTAAGTAAGGCATGTAAGTGTAAAATGGGGCCAATTAAGGCATAAGAAAGGGTCAAATTATTAATGACAAGCCTAGAAAAGAATGAAAGTTTGTTACAATACTTTGAAATAAGGCTTGGTAAGTGATAAAAAGAGGTTGTTTAAGTGAAATATATTAATAAGACCCTAGAAAAGTGTGAAAATGTGTTACAACACTTAAGTAAGGTACCACCTGAATTCTTTTAGTTCATTACGGCCCAAGACCTAATGTGAATGTGTTATCCATATTACAACATTAAATCAAGGCGCAATTAAGCCAAAGTCACAAGAAGGACCCAAACGAGACAGAAAAAGTAGAAGGGTTTACTTTTTTGGTGTCCACAAATAGTCCTCAATTCACCTTGTTATACAAAGATTAAAGAAATTTGATATTCATGATGTATCTAGAATTGTTGTTGCTACTCTCATATGTGAGGACCAATTTCATGGAATATAAGTACATATAGACTCAAGGGAATTCCCAACCCAATGTTATAAAAATACCCAGCTCCACTTTTGTATATTTGTTTCCAATTGTTTACTAATTGAGGGGTACATTAATGGGAGGTTTTAATGGCTTGTTTGACACCATAATCTAATACCCAAAAAAATCCCTTAAGGAGGCTCATGGGGGCATATGTAGGGGCATGTTAACACCAAAATTTTAGTATAAAATATCTTAAAAATCAACTATTATTCCCAAAAAATGGAAGATTCACATCATTTTGTCCAAAAAAGTGATACATACCAAACATATAGTAATCTAAACTATTAATCTACTAATGTTAGCATAAGTGCAAGGAAATAAGGGATAAAAGGACTCATAATTTTCCTCATTTTTCCTAAAATTAGCTAAATTAAAACTTCAATAATTAATTTGAGATGCAACCACTAAAAATTTGAAGATGTGATCAAAATAAGAATTGTAACTCTGAATCTAGTTTATAAAATACTAAGGATTCATAAAAAATTTAAATATTAAGATGGTGAAATTTTGAATGCACAAAAAAATAATTAAGTTTTTATCACTAAAATATGTGTCACATGTGCACAACCCCCCCACCCCACCACCATTTTTTTTCTATGATAATTACTTTTCAAAATAATATGGTGAAAATATAGTTAAGAATGAGTACTACAAGTTTATATAATTGAATTTTTTTGGTAATCTTTCAAGGTGCATACATCTTGAAAATAGTACCATTTTATTTTTTATCCCATAACTTTCATAAAAATAATTGAAATTACAAACTTTCTTTCTCTAAAATTTCTAGAACAACTCATAAAACAATCCTAAATAATTATTTTTAAGTTGATCCCACAATAGTGTGCCCCACTTGTGATATGAGGCAAGAAAATGAGCCCATTATGTTAGAAGTACAAAATACCTATGGATGAAGGTCCTACTTTCAAATGAAGGACCTTCATTTGAAAGTGATAAAATCATGACCTTTGAATGAAGGTCTTCTTTCAATTCCTAAATGTTTCATGTTCAAAATGCTTTATAAACTTGGGATCTTTAAATGAAGGTTTTAACCTTTGAATGAATATTTAAACCTTCATATTAAATACCTTTGAAATGAATCTTTTGACCTTCATTGGAAGTTCCTTCATGTGAAGGGCCTTCATATGAGGGTCCCTTTAATTTTATCCCATTGTAGCTCATAGAATTTTAAGATATTTTTTATTTCAAAGAAAGTGTTAAACCATTTGAAAGGAATAATAAAATGAAATAAAAGAAAAGTACTAATCCAAGAGAAAAATTTTAAATCAAAATATTATTGGATCCAAGATGAAAAGAAAGAGAAAGCACGCCAAATATCCAAGAGGAGACACAGAATTTTGTAAGGGGGAAAAACAAAGAAAAAACCCCAATATTATGAAGATGGCATAAATCCTAAAGAAGATTACAATATGAGAGAGCGTGAGAGAGCTTAAACATAAAATGCTTTTTAATGAAGAATGAGAGAACCACCTTAGTAAATAGAGGTGAGAAATAAATTGCATAAGTAACTCACATTTCTATGCATGTCACCTTTCATCCTATTTGTGTGCAAGGTTTCAAGATCCTCATCAGGAGGAGGCTACACCTAAGCCTTAATATTCCTCCAAATATTTGGAATATTCCTACAAGTATTTAAATAAAGAAAATAATAAATAATCTTCACCTACGTAAAGATTAATTTTTAACACCCTCCCTTCAGCTTTACTTGGGTATTTTACGTCAAGCCCTTCAATGGGTTGTAATCCTATAATTTTACAATGATGGAGGAATTTATCTTTACAAAGTGGTTTGGTGAGAATATTTGCAACTTATCTTCACCTTTATAATACAAAAGAGAAATTTGTTGGGAAAAATGTGCCTCAACCTTGCAATTACATAAGGTATTGTTGGTACATCAGCGACTTGGGGCATGGGGGGTCCCCCTCCCCCCCACCGTGATGGCTCTGGGGGGATCATCCCCCCGACAAGGGGTCCGAGGGCCATGTGCCCTAGTGGGGGCTCAAAGGAAACACCCTCGAAAGCTAATTTTTATTTATATTTTAGTATTGTAAATTTGGACCATCCATCATTAGGTCTCTAATCTAATAGTCAATATTTAATTAGCTTGACTTTCCCTAGAAGGCAACCCTATTTTATGAGGGTGTTGTATTATGACTGTGTATTGTGATGTATTCTGAGAGTCTGATAGCAGTCATGTTACCTTTGGATCTCTGCTTGGTGATACTCTTGTGAGAAACTTGCTCTGCAAGTATATTGTAATCTTCATGATATTTGAATAATATATTGGGTGGATTTTGCAGTGTGGGGTTTTGTAATCTTCATAATTTTGAATAATATATTGGGTGGCTTTTGCAATGTGGGGTTTTTCTCCCAAAAGGGTTTTACCCACGTAAATCAGTGTGTTGTGGTATGCATGATATTTATGTTTATTTATGTTTAATTTTATGTAAATTTTAAAAATTTATAAATTTTTGCATTATCCTCCTCTCAAGATTAGTGTAGGAAGTTTTTTCACTACCTTAACTTCCTTACAAAAGGTATTAGAACCTGATCACCTTTGGTTTTAGTTGTGAGTTGGGTTTTTTTGAACTAATCTAGATTTGAGTGGGAGCTTGTGGAGAAGACACTTTGTGATCTTATTGCAAGAATAATTTTCAAATGGAAATTTCATCAAGGAGAATAGGGGCGGATAAATTTTCTAGAAATAATTTTGAGATGTGGAAGCTAAAGATGGAGGATGTGTTGATAGATCAAGATCTATGGGATGTTGTTGATAAGAAATTTTCAAGGCTTGCAAATCCTACTTTTTCTAGGCTCAATATGATATTATGGACCGTAAAGCCAATATTCTAATCATATTTTTCTTGGAAGACTTTGTTTTAATCAATATCCATGAAGAGACCTCTGCACAAAAACTATGGAAAAAGCTTGGTGAGATATATCAAGCCAAATATTTACTAACAAGACTTTCTTGAGGAAGAAATTTCATTCCTTGAGAATGGAAGAGGGTGGATGGATTACAGACCATCTGAAAGCATTCAATATGTTGGTGGATCAATTGGATTCAGTTGGTGTCAAAATGGATGAGGAGGAGAAATGTCAAATCTTTCTTTTTTCTTTGCCTAATTAGTGGTATTCTCTTGTTATGGTTGTTGGGAGTACTTTTGTTATATTGAAGACTAAAGATGTGGTGGGTTATTTCCCTTCTAAAGAGATGAGAAAGAAGGTATCCATCAGTGCCAAGGAGGCCCTAGATTTTCGTGGAAGACCTAAGGAAAAATGCGAGAAGAATGAGAAGTGTGATAAATCCAAGTCCAAGGGGAGATCCAAATCTCTTCGAAAGTCCAAATTTATTTGTTGGAACCATGGTCAGCCTAGACATATTCATAAGGATTGCAAAGAAGAAAAGAAGAAAAAGAAGAAATTTGATTCTGATTCTAAGTTCGAGAAGGAAGATGGTGATGCATTCATTGCAAATTTGGAAACTCATGCAAGTAATGATGTATGGTTAATTGACTCAGGTGCATCTTTCCATATGACCTTTAATAGAGATTTTTTTTTAATATGAATATTTTGATGGAGGTAAGGTGTACTAGGGTGATGATTCTTATTTAAATATTGTTGGTCGTGGTTTAAAGTTAGAATCATATTTCTTGATGGTAGAATAAAAAGGGTTAATGGTGTGTTGCATATCCCTGGATTAGTACAAAATTTGTTATTTGTGAGAAAACTAATACATGTAGGTGTGCAGGTAGTATTTTCTGATGCAAGATGGTTAGAGGTGCTATGGTGATTGCTATAGGTGTTAGATATGGCACATTGTATAAGCTTGATCCATGCACTGTTGAGTGAAATAGTACTTATGTGAAAATAAAGTATGTGGAAGAGGTGAGGGTTTCATCTTCAATAGATGGTCATGAATTTTTGGTACCCAAGGGTGCTCTTTCTTTCAAATCAAAGTTACCTGCAGAGAAAATTATGTTATGGTACCAAAGACTTGGCCACATTGGAGAAAAGGGTATAAGGACCATGAAAAATAAAAACCTTGTTCAAGGGTTGTTTGATTGTAATCTTGAATTTGATTTATGTGAGAATTGCATTTATGGAAAACAAAGCCGCATTCAATTTTACTCAATCTCTCATAAATCTTGTGGTATATTAGATCTTATTCATTCTTATATGTTTGGTCCTGTAGATGTTCCTTCAATTAGTAAATCCACATATTATGTTTCATTTATTGATGATTATAGTAGGACATGATGGGTGTATTTTCTAAAGAGTGAATTTGAAGTTTTAGTCAATTTAAATAAATTAAAGCAATGGTTGAGTTGCATACGAGAAAGAAAATAAAATGATTGAGGACTGATAATGGCGATGAATTTTTCTCTAATTATTTTGATAGAATCTTTAAAAATTGTGGTATTCACAGATAAAAGACAACTTTGTATTCTCCATAGCAGAATGGAGTTGCAGAAAGAATGAACAGGACATTGATGGAGAAGGCTAGGAGTATGTTGAGTGGTGTTGGTCTAGAACAAAGGTTTTGGGTTGAAGTTGTTGCCACTACTTGTTACTTGATTAACAGGTTTCCTACATCATATCTTGTTGATAAGACACTTATAGAGGCATGGTCAGGCCACAAGCCTCCATTAAGGCATCTTAGATTTTTTGGTTGTGAGGCATATGCCTATGTGCCAAAAGAGAAGTGAACAAAGTTGGAGAACAAGGCTATGAAATGCATCTTCGTCGGATACAATTATGGTGTGAAAGGATACAAGCTTTGGGATTCTGTTGCATAGAAGGTAATACATAGTAGAAGTGTTAATTTTAGAGAAATTGAGCCTTCTTCTGTTACATTACAGCCAAAACAAAGTAAATAGTAAGATGTGATTCAAATTCCTTCTACACCTAAGAAATTTGAATTGGGTCCCATGGATAGAGAAGAATTTGAGGAGAGCTCATCTAGCTCTGAATCTTCAGAAGAAGAGGAAGAACCTCCAACTTAGCTTGTTCGTAAGTCTACAAGTTATAGACAACCACCTAAAAGGTATTCACCCGGTGATTGGAGATGTATTTTTGCTTTGAATATTAACATGGATGAACCCATATCAGTAGAAGAAGCATTAGATATAAATGATGCAGAATCCTAGGATATTGCTATGGATGAAGAAATGACAGCTTTGAAAAGGAATGATACACGGGATCTTGTACCATTGTTTGAAGGAAGAAAACCTATTGGTTGCAAATGGGTGTTCAAGAAAAATATTGTCTTAGATGGAGGTATTGAGAAGTACAAAGCAAGGTTGGTTACAAAAGGTTACTCTCAAGTTGAGGGTGTTGATTATGGTGAGATATTTTCTCCTATTGCAAAAAAATGGTATCCATTAGATTTTTGCTTTCTATTGCTATTGCTTATTATTTAGAGGTTGAGTAAATGGATGTAAAAATTATTTTCCTTCATGGTGACTTGGAGGAGGATATATATATGACACAGATAGAGCACTATGTGGTGAAAGGAAAAAGTAAATTGGTTTGCAAATTGAAGAAATATTTGTATGGCTTAAAACAAAGTCCTAGGATGTGGTATCAAAAATTTGACACATATGTGTTGAGTTTGGCATTTAAGCATTCTAAATCAGATCATTGTGTTTATTATAAAATCGATGGTGATCGTTTCTTGTTTATTGCATTATATGTTGATGATATGTTATTTATTGGTAGAGGGAAAGGTATGATTTCAAAACTAAAATCTCAACTTGCTACTAAATTTGAAATGAAAGATCTTGGTATAGCTAAACATATTCTTGAGATGGAAAATAAAAGAGATAAAGTGAACAAAAAGATATGATTTGGCCAAAGTAAGTGTTGTGCAGTTTTCGCACACACGCCCCGCTGAAAGCAGGGACCCTCTTTCGCTTTGGTTTTGGTGTTCTGACCCTTTTATTTTGAGGTGTTATCTTACTTTTGGCATGTGCTTAGATGCTTATTTTTTATTGCCTAAGTGTTTCCCTTAGGTTATTCATTGAAAATCCTAAGTTCTGGATAAATTTCGGGCTTTTACTCAGATTCAGGATTTTCCACCGTGGTTGGATTTTCCCGGATCCCGCTTGGACTCCGGTTGTGCACTGTTGTTTGGGGATTTTCGATCTTCACATATTTCTGTGTGGGCTGGATTTTCTCAGATTTTGCCCTATCGTCAGATTCCTGGGTTCTCTCACTGTCTTATCAATTGCATTAATGACTTCGTGCATGCTTTGAAGGATGTATTTAACTTGATTTTGAGGTCTTTTATGTTATCATGCTTATTATTTTCCATCGTTTGAGTTGAGGACTGCATCCTTAGAGTTGGTTCTTTGAGCTTTTGATTCAATTTGGGACATTTGGGCTTGAATTGATCAATTTAGTGGAAATTTCTTGCACATTCTTGCCCCTGTTCTTGGTGGACACCATTCTCTTCGCATTTGTTGTTTCTGAGATCAATTCCTGTGTCACAATGGTATGGTTTTATTACCCTGCTTTTGATGAATGATTGTGGATAGCACGTGGGTGTTATAGGAGCTTCTAGAACTTGAATTCCTGCGTATTTGATCATTTCATGCTAGGGTTGTTCAGCATTGTGTTATTTGTGATCGCCTGGGTGAGTTTTGAGCCCATTTGTCTATCTGTGTTTTGATGAATCTTGTCTGGGAGTAATTAGTAAACCCTAGTAATGACTTAGCAATTGAAACGACTGAATTCTGAGCTTGCTTGTGTGCCAATGGCGGATGTATAGGTTTTAAACCTAGGGCATCGCCATTCATCTTTAGTTTTCTCTCAAACAGGCCTAAAACGCAAAGTAAATCTTTTGAAGGTCCATGCATAACTTTCCCTAAGCTTAAATAGTTGAAATTCATCACTAATGTGATGTTGTGTGTGAAATCGTGATTTCATGTCGCAATCCAGCTTTTGGCCTTAGTCTGGGATTTCTCGTTCCTTCGGGATAATCCATCTATGGTAGATTTTCCTGAGATTTGGTGAGGTGCAATAAAATTATCGCTATCATATACACCATCGGCAAGACAAACATTCATCGACATGAGGTCATGGCGAGCTCCATTAGTCATACCGATATTCTTTGCTTTCACTGAGACCTTAATCCTTAGTCGAGACCTTTCACCGACCGCATTTCGCTCTAGTCAAGCTCCCTTCATTTCAGTCAGGGAGACCCTGTGTAGTCGCTGAGACCTCTAGCCGAACTCAAAACTTAATGCCGAGACATCCATTTGCTTCGCTGAGACTCCCCCTTGTCAGCAAGACGTTACACCGAAAGCCCTCCTAAGTTCATATTTGATCGTCGTGACACAATATCATTTCTCATACCGATAGGGTCTCCTATGTTCTGTCGGCAAGACCGGAGTCATTCGCTAGGACCCTACCCCGACTACCCCTTCATCATATTGATATGTTTGCTATATCTTCGGTTAGCAAGACACTGCAACTTCGCTGAGACCTCATATCATAAAACTTTAGTCTGGCTGAAGTGTTTGCTTGAATCCCGAAAGTTGGTGAGACAAAAGGATTCGTCGTAACCTCACCCCAGAGAGAAAAACTCTCATCGACATACATTTCCTCGGCGCTGGTTGGCAAGATATGCCCCACACGGTGTGACCTCATTCTGAATGAAATTTGTTTGGTCAAAGTACATGCTTTTGTACCGATTGGTTTGGAGTTTTGCCTTATCCACGGATTTCCATCGAGTCTGGATTTTTCTAAAATTCGGCGACTCTCTGATTTTCTGAAGTCTCCTAACTGGCTCGTTCTTTGTGGGAATCCATCCCTCACGGATTTTCCTGAATTCTAATGAAATATAAAGGAACGTGAGATAATTGGATTTGTTTATGATTTGTGATACATTTAATGATTATTTTGTGTCATATTTGGGTTTCCCATGTGGTTTATTGATTGATCATGATCCATTTTAATGGTTAAGTAGGTGTTTTCCTGGTTATTCCATTGGAATCCAATCAGTTTGGAATTCCCCAAAATTTCTCTCTGGCTCAAATTCCGCGGATGGTGTTGAAACCGAGAATTTGTTGTGATCATCTCATATGAGATTTAATAACACTTTGGCTATGTGAGATTCATTCTAACGATGTATTGATGAATTAACCTTGCTCTCCTATGGTTTTATTGTGATTTTCTTGATGGATGCAGGCTGAATTTAGTAAGGTAGCAGAGGGATCCACTGTGTCTGAAGCAAAAAGAATCAAAATGGATGATAAGAGAAAGATTCCTGAGAGCAAGATCACATCGGTCTGGTCAGAGGTGACTGATACAAACGTTGGAAAATGGGACTACGAAGAGTTCAAGGAAAGAATGGCAGCTAAAGATCTTCCTTTGGTGGCCTGAAGGATGAAAGAGTCAGCTTTGGCACATGTGGTTGGTTTCCCTTCAACGGTGTAGTGTTATGAGCTTGTCCTCAAATGTGCTCGACATTACGACTAGGGTACACAAAATATTATCAGTCCTCAAGGGAGAGTGATAGCAAACCTCAACCCTGTCTCTATTGCTCAGACTTTTGATATGCCAGACAGATCTCACATGGTGGCACTCAACATGGGGTCCGCCAAGGAATTCTACAAGGAGCAAACTGTTAAATCTCAGCAATTCATCAACTCTTGGCTAGAAAGGCCTAAATCACACTATTCTAAACTACCCAAGTAGCTATTTAGGGCAAAGTTCAAGGAGTACTATCATGCTATTACATTACTCAGCAGCGTGGCTGGATTGAAGAATGCAGGAGCATTTGAGAGTTGGATGTGCCATGCCATTGTGAGGATGGAGCAAGAATTGATTGATTATCATTAGGCTAGTTTGATTAGTAGAGTACTCCATGAACAGTTATACAATGTGTTGCAGACCAAGACTTTCACAATGACCTCATATTTGGTCTATGCACTTGCAAGATTCCATCCCTACAAGGGATTGGATACAAAGGGAATTTTTGGATAGGATGTTATTTATGAAGTTTTCCCTCAATTGCATTTGGGAGGTTCAAACTATAGGAGGGAAAATGATGCATTTACCATGTATATCACCAGAATGCTTCAAGAGGCAGAGCATGTCAGAATTTCAGATCAAGCCAAGGAGCTCATCAGGAAGTATGGAGCTTGGCTTATACAATTCCCAACCTTCTCCTACATTCAGATTGATGGCTGCCAGGGGGCCCCATACAGAGTTCCAAGGTATCCCACTGATCACATTATATTTTTGGAAGTAACTAGACAGATTTGTGACTTTGATGCTATTGTCAAGAAAGACAAACACAAGACAGGATTTGGTGGAGATTTTCCCCTAAGGATTGGCACTAGAGAAGCATGTCCTTCCATTATTTATGTCCAGGCTTCAGAGGAAGAAATGAGTACCTTCAGTTTGTCTTTTCATTCTAAGAGACCAAGGTTTGATATTACAGGAGAAGCCCAGAAGAAGGCCAGCAAAGAGTATAGCCATAAGGTGAATTTGGAAGACTACTGGGCCAGTTGTAGTGATGAGTTTGAGGTCAGAAAGAATAAATTCTCCCGGCTTCCAATTAAGTTAGTTCGATTGTATAATGTAAAGGCAGTTCCCGATCAATTGGAGGATGATGGAAACCTAATTCAGGATCATGCCTATGAAGCAGTAAAGGATAGGCCAATTGGTGATGTGGATTGGTTGGAGGAGGAGAAAACAAAACTGAATCAATTGATGGATCCAGTTATCAAATTTACTAGAATGTGGCTAAAGCATAAGCTATGGGAGTTGGAAAATAATGGTGTATAGTGCACCTATGCGCTGATGGGATATTTGGATCCCCACTCTACCTCTGAAGAATCTACTGGGCAAGATCCTAAGGGTAAGGGAAAGTTGGATTCTCCTTTCAAAATCAAGATAAAAGGTGTTCAAGAAACAGAGGCCCAAGAAGCAAAAAAATAGAGAAAGCCAAAGGCCAAGAAGAGGACAAGGACTAGGAAGCCTGAGCAGGAAGGGACTGAAAATCAAGGTCCTGAGGCTGGTGATCCTGTGCCCAAAAGGAGGAGAATCATAAAATTTTCAGAGAAGGCTAGCCCCAAGGTAGGAGGGGAAGAAGTTACCCCACTAGTGGTAAATGTTGAAAGTTCATGGGAGAAGTCTACGGTATATACAAGGAGGTCTAGGACTCCTTCTCCCAGGGACAGTGTGCCTAAGGCTGACCCCCCTCTAGTTGTTTCTCATGATGTGAAACATGATGGTGTTCCTATCATTCATGAAGCCCAAAGTAAACCTAGTGAAGCTAAAGGAGTTGATGAACATTCAGACACTGAAGGGGAAGAGTTCTATGAAGGAGAACTTTACAGTGCAGAGGCCGAGGTTGAAAAGGTAATGCAATCTCCCTTGGTTGCATATGCAGGATCTCGAGTCACAAATGAAGAAGTTGAATCTCCTCCAAGGGAAGAAGAGGCAGAAAAGATCCCATCACCTGAACATGAGGAAGAACACGTCGAAGAGAAAAGGAATAAGGATGAAACTCCTGAGAAACAGAATGTGGGAGAGGAGATAGCAGGAGATCAACAAGGAGTAGCACAGAGCCAAGTGTAGTTGAAGCCTACCATTCCGGATTGGCTTGACAGAGAAATAAAGAGGAAACAGGTAGTAGTGGAGGACGCACCACCGAATTGGGATGAGCTCCTAGCCAAGATTGGAAAAGAAAAAGGTAAAAAGAAGGCTAGAGTGATCTCAAAGGTTGAAAGAGATGAGGCGCTTAACAATTTGTTCATATTGCCACCCCTGCTCCAGATAAAAAAAGAGATGATGTGGTTGGAAAGGATTACAATATTCAGACTTTCAACTTGGGGCCTACATCTGTTGAGCAGGATATTGAGGATTACCAGGATTCTGGTGCAGTCAACTTGGGCAGGTTGAGGAAGGAAATGAAGACCAAGCAGGAGTTAAAGAAAGAAAATGAAAATCTTAGGAAATGCTTGGAGGAATTAATGAAACCACTACAATCCATTACCCTTCTTCCTCTGCCATGAATCCTCTACCTCAAGAGACCATCACCAAGCTAGAAAAGATGAAGGCTTCCAATCTTGCCACAGTGAATTGGCTGAAAGGGGTGCAAATAAAGGGTGATGGGGCTATTAAGGAGATTCTATCAACTGGGAAGGATGTTGCAAGGATGATGGATTGGATGAAGCAGGTGTTGGCACAAGATAAGGAAGACACGGATCTCCTTCTGCAGAAAACCAGGACTATCATGGAATACACCAAGGATAGATTAGTAAGTGACAAAATCCTTCCCTTCTCTAAAGCTACTGAACCGTGGGAATGGTTTGAGGCACTGCAAATTAGGCAGAAAGTGCTGAAGAAGATTTATAAAAAAAGAAAGTAGATTGATGATACCCTAAGTGGTGTATATAATGGCTCCATGGCCTTTTTTGAGATCATGACAGGAAGAAGGAAGATTGCACCCAAGTATTTCAGTCTGGAACTGTTGACAAGTTGGTGGTAGGATGTTTACGCACCGCTTGATGATGATTTTGTTTCTGAGCACCAGTTGGATGATGTTGCCAACTACCTTGCAGTTATTGATAAGTATATGACATATAAGTTGGATTGGGATAAGTTGGTCAAACGGTCAAGAGAGGAGATTGCATCCATTGAAAATTGACTTAGGGTTTTTCCTTTGCCATCAGTAGCTGACTTGGATGGGACACTTTTGAAAGTTCATGAAATGTTGGGTCGGAATAGGGATAATAGGGAAGGGAGTTAATGATAGGCTGCAACGTGATTTGTGCTTCCCTATTATCTTCTCGTGCATTGGTCCGAACTGCATTGTGGATCCCAGGCCAACTTGGATGGAATGTGCATTTAATGCTTATTTGACCTATTTTGAATTTCTCTTGGTCATGCTAGTGGTGCCTAATTAATGTTGTGAAACTCTTGTTGGGCCGACATGTTTTTGGGGATTCTATATATTGGGCATTCTGCCTCATTTGTGAGGGTTCCTTGTTAAGAAGTTAGAAGATAGAAGTAGAATAGAGCAGAAATAGTTAGAAGTGAATCAAGTAGGGCAAGTTAGCAAGTAGTTGCTCTCAAGCAAATATTGTAACAGAAAGCTGGAATTGTTGCTACAGTGGATAATTTGAATGCAAGTAATGACATTGTGATTTGGTGCCATACTTGTATTCTCTTGTCTTGCATGGTTCTTGTTATTCCATCTTTAAAATTTCTTTGAGTTGGTTAATATTTAGATTAGAATTGATTCAATAATGTTTGTGATTTGATACTTGAATGTTGCAGTAATCCCTCAATCCATACTTTTCGCAACCAACTGATTGTTAGTTACTTTGCAAAGTTAGCCCGGACTTCATATTCATTGTGCTTAGTTCGATTGTGAGGATTTGTTCATCTCAATTGAAATTGGGTTGTTTGAATGAATATTCATGATTTGAAAATTCTAACACCTTAGAAGATTGCACTATTTCTATAAGATTGCAGATTTATCTGTGTCAGGTAGAGATCAGTTTTGAGGGATTGGTCCATTTCGAGTGTTGGGCATTTTCATTGTTAATCTTAGGCTTAGTATTAAGTTTAGAAATCTCTTTGAAACCCTTATCTTTTGCTATTTCTTTGATTATTGGGTTAGATCTATGATTGAAGTATCATTACATCGTTAGATTTGATAAATTAGGATTCAGTATTTTTCTTGTAGTAAGGTCCCATTGTGATTACCAGCATTTTCACATTTATCACTGAGTTGTTTATGCATTGTCAAGACCTTACATTAGACACCTTGGGGTTATCTCTTGAGGCTTGCTGATAGAGATTTACCTTTTAAGTGAGAAAGGATATTATATTCTGTTTGAGTTGTTGCTGTATAGAAAACACAATCAACGGGATTGGCGCTAGAAGGAGGGTTGAATAAGCAAACTGGATCAATTTTTGAATGCCATGTCTCCTAAGAGATTTAGAAGAAGGACAAGATCTATTCTAGGAGAGGAGGAATTTCAGGAATTACCAGACCCCACTAGGTCTAGAAGGACCAACAGAAGGGGAGAATCGTCATCATCCCATCCACCTCCCACATCTCTATCATCCCCATCTTCATTAGGTTCATTTGAGTCTGAGGATATTCCCAGTCCACAACCTCAGCCAATCATAAATCAGCCATTACCACCCCCACCTCCACCAATGGCTTTCCTAGCAAAAAACCCATCTCCATTAAGTTTTGTCGTTTATAATGTCATGCCGAAAAACCCTGAACACTTTTGTTGAAAATTCCACGTCAATGATCCAAATAGGACCACTGAGGAACACATCAGGATCTTTCAAACTGGCCTCAAGGATAGAGGGATAAACCATGAGAATGTAGCTTGTAGATTATTTCCTTATTCACTAGGGGAAGATGCATTCTATTGGTACAACAATTTGCCTACTGGGTCTATCAAGCATTGGACTGAGCTAGAGGTTATTTTTTTGCAAAAGTTTCAAATCCCCATTAGTTCCAATGAGCTCTACTGTCAATTCACTAATGTTAAAAGGGAGGTCAATGAGCCTATAGGATCTTTCAACAATAGGTTTCATCATGCTTATACCAAACTACAGGCCCCTTATGTTGTTGATGAACCCACTGCTCTAGAAGTTTATTATGAGGGACTTGATAGTTTGGCAGCTACCTTTATGAAGTGGAGTAATAATCCTCCTGCTAGTCTACTTGATGCATATGCAGAGGATGTGAAAGTTAGCACTAATCTAAGGCAACATCTGTCTGGGCCTTTACCCTCATTAGGACCCGTTGCTCACCCTGGACAAGTTTCAGCTCTCAACCAAACTCTGGCACAACATACTCCAATCATGAATCTAGTACCTCAGTTGCCTCTGGTCCCTTACCCAGGGCCTCCTGTGGGACAAGTGTTATCCATGATTAATTACCCCTAGCAAAATGTGAATCAACCCCTGCATACCCAGCCTCAGGCTAGTTATCCTTCATACCTATAGAATTCTGAAGTCTTAAACCAATCACTAAATGCCAATGCTACAGCTGGGTATTCCCAGAATAATGTGAATCAGCCTCCATACAGTAATCCTGACAAGGAAAGACTGGTTGAATTGTCTGAACAAATAAAGAAGTTGAATATGGAGGTGACTTACTTGAGGAACCAGAACATTCAGTTGCAAGCTACTCAGAGAAATATGCAGTCCAATCAAAATAGAGAGAATCCACAAGGATAGAACTTTGATAGAGGGCAATGTCATGAAAGATGATACAATAATGATAGAGGATATAACCAAGACAAAGGTTACAACAATGATCGGGGATTTAATAATGATAGAGGGTATAATAATGATAGAAGACAGAACTATGATAAAGGACAACCCTCAGGTCAGAACTTTGACAGAGGACAAGATGGTGGACAAGGGTTCGATAAAAGGCAGCCATCAGGATAGAATAGGACCTAGAACATAGGGCCCAACAATGGAGGAGTCCCCACCCCATTGGATCAACTAGTTCATCAACATGTCAATCAGTCTGCCAATCAACCAGTTAATCAAGAGAAGCCTCCTAGTGGTGTATATCTAGTCAAGGCTGCTTTATCAGGGTGGTGTAGGCTCCACAAGACTAATCAGCATTCTGAGTTAGACTGTCAAGAATTCCAAATAGCAGCCTCAATCTTTCAGTACGAAGTGGAGAATAATGCAAGTGGTCAGGAAATAGTACCATCCAATCCTTATGATTCCCCGATGTTAGTGTTGAACCATGCTCCTTTTCCTCAAAGCAAGGAGAATGTACCTGAAGAAGAATATGACTAGTTGGAGGAAGAAACAGACCAAGTGTGCAATGGGGATGAAATGACATAGTTATTCGATGAGAGTCAAGTGAATGATAATGGTCCTAGAGATGAAGAAGAGGTTTATGTCAAAGAGGAAGCTTACATTGAAGAATTGCAGACCTTTCAAAGACCTGTTAAGAAGTATGATTTGAGAGAGTTGCCACATAAGCGCCCACAGGCTGGAGGCCCCTTTACTACTTCCATTCCACCAAACAATTTCAACACGCCTCTAGACCCTAATGCTAGTGATAATCCATCATTGCCTCAGGTGTCCAAGCAGTATTTATCTCAAAATCTAGGACATGTCAACGTACCAAAAGGGAGAAATGTTGATGCAAATAAGGAAAAGATGGTGGAATACCCGAGGGAGACTCCTACTAATTTAAATGAAGAATAATTGGCCATGTATGTTGCTGAAGAACTCTAAAAATTGAAGGTAAATCTATCTACATTTGAGTTATTAATAGTTCCATCCATTAGGAATGCAGTCTTAGGATCTTATAATGCAAATTCCATGTCACAAGATAAATTAGTAAGCGAGAATGTCAATAGAGTATCTAGTTCTCAGTCAGTAGGAAGACAAAATTAGCTCCATAATCAAGTCCATATGCCTCCTGGAGATGTTGGGAAAGAAAAGGACAAATCTCAAGTTGCTCAAGTGGATACTCCCTTAACTTTGTTTCAAGGGAAAATAGACACACCTCCATTCTTGATTTATGTTCGAATATTCAGTAAGAATCTGCATAATTGTCTGCTGGATTCTAGTGCTTCAACCAATGTTATTCCTTTTGGCGTATGTGGAGCTATGGGTATTACCCCTGCTGACTCGCAGAAGAAAGTCACACAATTAGATAGGACTGAAGTCAATGTTGTAAGAGAATTAAATATGATTCATATGCAAGTCACCTCTAATCCTAGGGTTCAACAGGTTATCAATATACAGGTAGCTGACATACCTGACGCTTATGGCCTAATTCTGGGAAGAGACTTCACTAGGGCCTTGAATGGATATGTTTCAACTGATCACTCCCATATGTGGCTTCCCTGGAAGGGAGTGCCGAACCAGATTAGGATTGAAAGAGAACCCCGAATGAAGTACATGATTACATAATATCATAAAACTTCTACTGAAATTTTGGTATCAGAAGTAAATATGGGTAACTATATGCTTGTTGCTTCTCTTGAAGAGCCAGATATAGAGGAGGTCCTCATGTTGCATACAGTGTCTAATGGCCTCACGGCAGAGTCTAGTGGTACTGAAGCCCTAGTGGAACCAGTTAAAGATAATGATGAACCAGTTGAAGACGATGATGATCCAAAACATAGTCAGATTGGTTTGCTAGATAATTTTCAAGAGTTCATTCGGAAGTGCATCGGAGATCAAGTCCAGCTAGGAAGAGGAATGAACTTTGGAGAGCTACTCTTTCCCAATTGGTGTAGGGTGCATAATGCTTCTCATTCGGAATTAGACTTTTGCTTATGCTAGGCTGCGGTGGAACAAATACATAAGTGTATCAACCCCTCTCCTGTAGTCAGAATTAGTATCCAGGATGTCCTAGAAGATCCCAAAGGGAAAAGAGTAGTGCCTTTTGAAGAGCTGTCCAGTAGTAACAATGCAAGTGAAAAGGCAGGGAACCCTGCAACTGCTATTTGTTGGACTTTAAGATTCGATGGGTCCAAATTGAAGAATGGAGCTAGGGCAGGTTTCGAGCTAATTAGCCCAAGAGGTAAGACATTTTTTGCTACTCATAGACTTCAATTTCATTGTACGAATAATGTGGCAGAATATGAAGCCTTGGTGCATGGACTGTTAATGGCATTGAAGAAAAAGGTTAAAATCTTGCAAATTTTTGGAGATTCTGAGTTAATAGTCAAGCAAGTTAGGAGACAATACTCTTGTCATGACAGGAGAATGACCAACTATAGACATAGAGTGTGGGACCTCATTGAAGGATTTGATGCCTTCAATATTCAGTTGATTCCACGAAATAAGAACCAGATAGCTGACTCCTTGGCCTAGGCAGCCAGTACATTGCAACCTCTGTCCCTTTCTGGACTAAAGAAGTTTACTGTGGAACTAACCCCAGTACCCTCAGTAATTGATAATGTTACCAATTTCCAGGTATTTGAAGACGATAAGCATATTCTATATTTTATCACAAATACAGATATTTTTGCTTCTCAAATCATTGATGAAACTGAGCTCCAAGAGGCAGAGATGGACCTTGAAGGGGTAATCAATTTGAAGACCAATATTATTCCTAGGGGAATGGTGCAACTAGAGAGGATCTTTGATCTGGACAAGATCAGAGATTAGGAACAGGATACCAGGAAAGAGTCCATTAGTGGACAATGTGACAAATATAACATGGGATTCCAGGAGGATGTCAAAAATGTCTTTATTGGTAAAGTATGCACTCCTGAGGAAAGGCAAGGAATCATCAATGCACTACATAGATATCTAGATGTGATAGCCTAGAGTTATGAAGACCTAAAGACTTATGATACATCAATCATAACCCATACTATTCCTCTCAATCTAGGAGTAAAGCCTTTCAGACAGAGGCAAAGGCCCATCAATGCTTTACTGGAACCCATAATACAGAAGGAAGTGCAGAAACTATTGTCTGCAAGGATAATATTCCCGGTCATACATTCTACTTGGGTCGCAAACCTGGTTCCAATGTGAAAGAAGAATGGTGAAATCCGGTTATGCGTGGATTTCAGAAACATGAACCGAGCCTCAGAAAAAGATAATTATCCAGTACCCTCACTAGATGAAGTGCTCCAGATCGTCAATGGATCTCAAATGATGTCCTTCTTGGATGGTTATTCAGGATACAACCAGGTCATGATGCAGTATGAGGATAGGCACAAGACTGCTTTCACCACCAAGTGGGCGACTTTTTCTTACAGGAGGATGCCCTTTGGCTTGATTAATGTTGGAGCAACATTCCAACAAGCTATGGACCTTGCCTTCAAAGACATCATTAGTAAGTGCATAATCATTTATATGGACGATCTAACAGTCTTTTCCAAGAAGAGAGGTGATCATATTTCAAATTTGTGCAAAGTTTTTCAGAAATGTAAAGAGTATGGAATATCTCTCAACCCAAAGAAATGCATCTTTGGAGTAACAGAAGGTAAATTGTTGGGGCATGTTCTCTCTGAAAAGGGAATTTCCATTGATCCAGAATGCATAGAAGCCATTCTTAAGATTCCACCGCCTGCCAATAAAAAATAAATGAAATCATTCTTTGGCAAGATCAACTTTGTGAGGAAGTTCATCACTGGGTTAGCAGAAATAGTTAAGCCACTGAACGCAATGTTAAAGCAAGAGGCCAAAGTTGAATGGAATGCAGAGGCGAAAGAAGCATTTGCAGAGATAAAGAGGGCTATTGTTGAAGCTCCTGTTTTGGTAAGTCCAGACTATGCTAAACCATTCTATATATATATATATTTGTTTGCCTCTAATCATTCATGTGCTGCTATGTTAACTCAAAAGTCGGATCAAGGAAACGAGCATCCCATAGCATTCATAAGTGCGCCATTGAAGGATGCAGAGTTGAGATACCCAAGTGTGGAAAAGCAGGCCTATGCTTTGGTCAGAGTCGTAAAGAAATTCAGGCATTATATCCTTAGAAATAAAATCTTTGCTATAGTTCTTGATCCTGCAGTTAATTTGTTATTGATGCAGAATGAGCTAGGGGAACGTAGAGCCAAGTGGGTAACTATGTTACAGGATTATGATATTGAGATTCAGCCCATGAAGCTGGTAAGAGGGCAAGGACTTACAAAGACAATGGCAGAGACTGGCCCTGACCTTACAGCTCAGAGTTATAATCTAGAGGATGTCTCTCCTAGCGAGTGGTATGATGATATTGTTCATTATCTTCTGACTCAGAGATTCCCTGATCATCTTAATTCAGTACAAAGAAGGGAATTTCCCTTAAAGAGCGATAGTTTTATGTTGAAAGGAGTTGTCCTATATAAAAAAAATCATGAGGGTGTGTACTTAAGATGCCTAGGAAAGATAGAATCTGAAAGAGTTATGTTGGAATTTCATGACAGATATGGTACAGGCCACGGATCAGCACCTTCTACAGTGAACCAAATTCTCAGGGCTGGTTACTATTGGCCTACATTGTTCAAAGATATACACAACCACGTCAGAATTTGTCATGTGTGTCAGACTGCAGCAACCAGAGAGAAGTATGCAACTCTCCCACTCCAACCGGTCTTTGAGGTAAAACCTTTTGCACAATGGGGGATGGACTTCATAGGTCCCATCAATCTGCCTTCCTTTGTAGGACACAGGTATATCCCTACTGTCACTGATTATTTTACAAGATGGACTGAGGCCCTTGCTTGCAAGCAGTCAGAGGTAGTAATTAACTTCATTGAATCAGGTATCAATAATCATTTTGGATGTCATATGTCTTTAGTTTGTGATAATGGTCCTGCGTTTTCATCATTAAAGTTCTCTAATTGGGCTTTTGATCATGGGATTATCATTAAGTTTGCCTCCAACTATTATCCCCAGGGTAATGGTTTGGCTGAGTCATCCAACAAAAATCTTTTGATTGTTATCCACAAATTGTTAGAAAGAAATCCGAAAGACTGGCATACCCAACTTAGATTTGCTCTTTGGGCAGATCGCACCAGACATAAGACTTCCATAGGGATATCACCATACCACCTGGTTTATGGATTAGAGCCTGCGTTTCCCATTCAGTTAAAGATCCCCACTTTGCAATTCATTAATGATTATTATGATGAGGGAGATAGACATGAGGCTAGACTTGCTGAATTATTACACCTTGAGGAAAAAAGAAACGAAGCCCTGAAAAATTTTGCTAAACATCAAGGGGTTGTCAAGAGATGGTTTGATAAAAGAGCCAAGGTTAAAGCTTTTAGGATTTCTGACTTGGTTCTTTACTGGGATAAATCCCATGACCGTAAGGGAGAGCATGGAAAATTTGATAAACTTTGGCTTGGCCCTTACCAGATTTCAGAAATTCTTGGAGATAATGCTTTCCGTTTGAAAACTCTCACTGGAGAGGATATCCCACTGCCTGTCAATGGGTAGTATTTGAAGCATTATTTCCAGTCTTGAGCTTTTTTCAGCTCTGGTCTTGTATATAGTTAGACTAGGTTTTCCTTTTTGCTTTGTTTTGTTTGTTTTGGTTAGTGTAGGTTGCTTTTGGTTTTGGTTTGTTTTTGCTTTGCTCTTGCTTTGGGAGGTTTCTCTATTTTCGCCTGGATGTGTTGCACCTGCACGGAAAATATATCATTATTTGGAATTGTTCTAAGTATTTTGTTGGTGAATTGAAGTCTTGTATCTTGAAAGGACAGTTGAAGTCTTTGCTATCAGCAACAGTCTTAATGTCAGATTTATAGAAGATAGGTCGCTGGTTTTGATTTGAATTTGAAGTATTATGAAAATCTTATATCTCCCATATATCTTAAGAATCCTAATGTTACTATAGGAATCCTTGTGAAGTTTTGTAAGGTGAAAAATCTTATTTCTGCTTCAGCGCCACTGTGGTTCTCATCCCTAAGTGTGAGCTTCATTGTTCTCAGGTTGAAATGAAAGTGACATATAAAGAATATCGAAAGAAAGAAAAATGAAATAATAAATATCAAAAGAATAAATTCAGCTTATCAGGGGTACCTGAATATCTTTACCGAAGCTATAGATGCCTAGCTAGCAGTAGAGCTATGTTCAGGAGAGTCACAGCAATAACCTCATCGGGGCTATGGACGCCTGACTGGCAGCAAGGCCCTATCCAAGTTGCTTTTGAAGTTAGAATCCTTATGTAGCCTGACTTGACTGAACTTTTTTTCTGTAGTAGCTTAAGGAGGGAAATGAACTCCTATGCACACACTTGGATTTTTCAATTTATGGAAGGTTTGGTCTCTCCTTTGGTTCTAATTCTTTAAATCTTTACATTTTGATTTGTTTGTTTGATGGTGAGATTGAAACCAGAGATTCTAGGTTCTCGATTCTTGTTCGTCATCAAATGCTCTGAAGTATTTTCCCAGCAGAAGTTGCCATATGTTGTGCAGTTTTCACACACACGCCCCGCCGAAAGCAGGGACCCTCTTTCACTTTGGTTTTGGTGTTCTGGCCCTTTCATTTTGAGGTGTTATCTTACTTTTGGCATGTGCTTAGATGCTTATTTTTTATTTCCTAATTGTTTCCCCTAGGTTATTCATTGAAAATCCTAAGTTCTGGATAAATTTTCAACTTTTACTCGGATTCAAGATTTTCCACCCTGGTCGGATTTTCTCGAATCCCGCTTGGACTTCGGTTGTGCACTGTTGTTCGGGGATTTTCGGTCTTCGCAGATTTTTGTGTGGGCTGGATTTTCCCAGATTATGCCCTGTCATCGGATTCCTAAGTTCTCTGACTATCTTATCGATTGCATTAATGACTTCGTGCATGCTTTGAAGGATGTATTTAAATTGATTTTGAGGTCTTTTATGCTATCATGCTTATTATTTGCCATCATTTGAGTTGAGGACTGCATCCTTAGAGTTGGTTCTTTGAGCTTTTGATTTGATTTGGGACATTTGGGCTTGAATTGATCAATTTAGTGGTGATTTCTTGTGCATTCTTGCCCCTGTTCTTGGTGGACACCATTCTCTTCGCATTTGTTGTTTCTGAGATCGATTCTCGTGTCACAAAGGTATGTTTTTATTACCCTTCTTTTGATGAATGATTGTGGATAGCACATGGGTGTTATAAGAGCTTATGGGACTTGAATTCCTACGTATTTGATCATTTCATGCTAGGGTTGTTCAGCATTGTGTTATTTGTGATCTCCTAGGTGAGTTTTGAGCCCATTTGTCTATATGCATTTTGATGAATCTTGTCTGGGAGTAATTAGTAAACCCTAGTAATGACTTAGTAGTTCAAACGACTAAATTTTGAGCTTGCCTATGTGCCAATGGCGGATGTATAGGGTTTAAACCTAGGGCATCGCCATTCATCTTTAGTTTGCTCTCAAACGGGACTAGAACACAAAGTAAATCTTTTGAAGGTCCATGCATAACTTTCCCTAAGCTTAAATCGTTGAAATTCATGATTAATGTGATTTTGTGTGTGAAATCGTGATTGCATGTCACAATTTGGCTTTTGGCCTCAGTCCAGGATTTCTCGTTCCTTCAGGATAATCCATCTCTGGTGGATTTTCCCGAGATTTGGTGAGGTGCAATAAAATTATCGCTATCTTATACACCATCGGAAAAACAAACATTCATCGGCATGAGGTCATGGTGAGCTCCATTAGTCATACTGATATTCTTCACTTTTGCTGAGACCTTCATCCTTCGGCAAGACCTTTCACCGAACGCATTTCGCTCTCGTCATGCTCCCTTCATTTCAGTCGAGGAGACCCTGCATAGTCGCTGAGACCTCTAGCGAACTCAAAACTTAACGCCAAGACATCCATTTGCTTCACTGAGACTCCCCCTCGTCGGCAAGACGTTACACCGAAAGCCCTCCTAAGTTCATATTTGATCATTGTGACAATATCATTTCTCATATCGATAGGGTCTCATGTGCTCTAACGGCAAGACCGGAGTCATTCGCCAGGACCCTACCCCGACTACCCCTTCATCATATCGATATATTTGCTATATCTTCGGTCAGGAAGAGACCACAACTTCGTTGAGACCTCATATCAAAAAACTTTAGTCTAGCCAAAGTCTTTGCTTGAACCCTGAAAGTCAGTGAGACAAAAGGATTCGTCGTAACCTCGCCCCGGAGAGAAAATCTCTCATCGACATACATTTCCTTGTCACCGGTCTGCAAGACATGCCCCACTCGGTGTGACCTCATTCCGAATGAAATTTTTTTGGCCAAAGTACATGCTTTTGTACCGATTTGTTCGGAGTTTTTCCTTATCCGCGGTTTTCCGTTGAGTCTGAATTTCTCCAAAATCTGGCGTCTCTCTTATTTTCCAAAGTCTCCTATTTGGCTCGTTCTTCACAGGAATCCATCCCTGACGAATTTAACTGAAATCTGATAAAATATAACGGAACGTGAGATAATTGGATTTGTTTATGATTTGTGATACATTTAATGATTATTTCGTGTCATATTTGGGTTTCCCATGTAGTTTATTGATTGATCATGATCCAGTTTAATGGTTAGGTAGGTGTTTTCCTAGTTATTCCGTTGGAATCTGATCGGTCTGGAATTCCCCAAAATTCCTCTCTGGCTCAGATTCCACGGATGGTCTTGAAACCTGAAATTTGTTGTGATCATCTCATATGAGATTTAATAACACTTTGGCTATTTGAGATTTATTCTAACAATGTATTGATGAATTAACCTTGCTCTCATGTGGTTTTAATGCGATTTTCTTGATGGATGCAGGCTGAATCTAGTAAGGTAGCAGAGGGTTCCTCTGTGTCTGAAGCAGAAAGGATCAAAATGAACGTTAAGAGCAAGATTCCTTAGAGCAAGATCAAGTCGGTCTGGTCAGAGGTGACTGATACAAACGTTGGACAATGGGACTACGAAGAGGTCAAAGAAAGAATGGCAGCTAAAGATCTTCCTTTGGTGGCCCGAAGGATGAAAGAGTCAGGTTTGGCACATGTGGTTGGTTTCCCTTCAATGGTGCAGTGTTATGAGATTGTCCTCGAATGTGCCTGAAATTACGACCAGGGTACACAAAAGATTATCAGTCCTCAAGGGAGAGTGATAGCAAACCTCAACCTCATCTCTATTGCTTAGACTTTTGATATTCCAGACAGATCTCACATGGTGGCACTCAACATGGGGTCTGCCAAGGAATTCTACGAGGAGCAAACTGTTAAATCTCAGCAATTCATCAACTCTTGGCTGGAAAGGCCTAAATCAAACTATTCCAAACTGCCCAAGCAACTATTCAGGGAAAAGTTCAAAGAGTACTATGATGCTATTACATTACTCAGCAGGGTGGCTGGATTGAAGAATGTAGGAGCATTTGAGAGTTGGATGTGCCATGCCATTGTGAGGATGGAGCAAGAATTGATTGATTATCATTGGGCTAGTTTGATTAGTAGAGTACTCCATGAATAGTTATCCAATGTGTTGTAGACCAATACTTTCACAATGACCTAATATTTGTTCTATGCACTTGCAAGATTCCATCCCTACAAGGGATTGGATACAAAGGGAATTTTTGGATAGGATGTTATTTATGAAGTTTTCCCTCAATTGCATTTGGGAGGTTCAAACTATAGGAGGGAAAATGATGCATTTACGATGAATATCACCAGAATGCTTCAAGAGGTAGACAATGTCAGAATTTCAGATCAAGCCAAGGAGCTCATCAGGAAGTATGGAGCTTGGTTTATATAATTCCCAACCTTCTCCTACATTCGGATTGATAGCTGTCAGGGTGCCCCATATAGACTTCCAAGGTATCCCACTAATCACATTATATTGTTGAAAGTAACTAGAAAAATTTGTGACTTTGATTCTATTGTCAAGAAAGACAAAAACAAGACAATATTTGGTGGAGATTTTCCCCTAAGGATTGGCACTAGAGAAGCATGTCCTTCCATTATTTCTGCCTAGGCTTCAGAGGAAGAAATGAGTACCTTCGGTCTGTCTTTTCATTCTAAGATATCAAGGTTTGATATTACAGGAGAAGCCCAGAAGAAGGCCAACAAAGAGTATAGCCATAAGGTGAATTTGGAAGACTACTGGGCCAATTGCAGTGATGAGTTTGAGGTTAGAAAGAAAAAATTCTCCTGCCTTCCAGTTGAGTCAGTTCGATTGTATAATGAAAAGGCAGTTCCCGATCAATTGGAGGATGATGGAAACCTAATTCAGGATCATGCCTATGAAACGATAAAGGATAGGCCAATTGGTGATGTGCATTGGTTGGAGGAAGAGAAAAAAAAACTAAAACAATTGATGGATCCAGTTATCAAATTTACTAGGATGTGGCTAAAGCATAAGCTATGGGAGCTAGAAAATAATGGTGTACAGTGCACCTATGCGCCGATGGGAGATTTGGATCCCCACTCTACCTCTAAAGAATCTACTAGGAAAGATCCTAAGGGCAAGGGTAAGTTGGATTCTCCTTTCAAAATCAAGATAAAAGGTGTTCAAGAAATAGAGGCCCAAGAAGCAGAAAAATAGAGAAATCCAAAGGCCAAGAAGAGGACAAGGACTAGGAAGTTTGAGCAAGAAGGGACTGAAAATCAAGGTCCTGAGGCTGGTGATCCTGTGCCCAAAAGGAGGAGAATCATAAAATTGTCAGAAAAGGCTAGCCCCAAGGTAGGAGGGGAAGAAGTTGCCCCACCAGTGGTAAATGTTGAAAGTTCAGGGGAGAAGTCTACGGTATATACAAGGAGGTCTAGGACTCCTCCCAAGGACAGTGTGCCTAAGGTTGACCTCCCTCCGGTTGTTTCTCATGATGTGCAACATGATGATGTTCATGTCGTTCATGAAGCCCAAAGTGAACCTGGTGAAGCTAACGGAGTTGATGAACATTCAAACACTAAAGGGGAAGAGTTCCATGAAGGAGAACTTTACAGTGCAGAGGCCGAGATTGAAAAGGTAATGCAATCTCCCTTGGTTGCATATGCAGTATCTCGAGTCACAAATGAAGAAGTTGAATCTCCTCCAAGGGAAGAAGAGGCAGAAAAGATCCCATCACCTGAACATGAGGAAGAACACATCGAAGAGAAAAGGAATAAGGATGAAACTCTTGAGAAACAGAATGTGGGAGAGGAGATAGCAGGAGATCAACAAGGAGTAGCACAGAGCCAAGTGCAGTTGGAGCCTACCGTTCTGGATTTGCTTGACAGAGAAATAAAGAGGAAACAGGTAGTAGTGGAGGATGCACCACCGAATTGGGATGAGCTCCTAGCCAAGATTGGAAAAGAAAAAGGTAAAAAGAAGGCTAGAGTGATCTCAAAGGTTGAAAGAGATGAGGCACATAACAAAGTTGTTCATATTGCCACCCCTGCTCCAGATAAAAAAAGAGATGATGTGGTTGGAAAGGATTACAATATTTAGACTTTCAACTTGGGGCCTACATCCGTTGAGCAGGATATTGAGGATTACCAGGATTCTAGTGCAGTCATCTTGGGCAGGTTGAGGAAGGAAATGAAGACCAAGCAGGAGTTAAAGAAAGAAAATGAAAATCTCAGGAAATGCTTGGAGGAATTAATGAAACCACTGCAGTCCATTAACCCTTCTTCCTCTGCTACGAATCCTCTACCTCAAGAGACCATCACCGAGCTAGAAAATATGAAGGCTTCCAATCTTACAACAGCGAATTGGCTGAAAGGGGTACAAATAAAGGGTGATGGGGCTATTAAGGAGATTATGTCAATTGGGAAGGATGTTGCAAGGATGATGGATCGGATGAAGCAGGTGTTGGCACAAGATAAGGAAGACATGGATCTCCTTCTGCAGAAAACCAGAACTATCATGGAATACACCAAGGATAGATTAGTAAGTGACAAAATCCTTCCCTTCTCTAAAGCTACTGAACCTTGGGAATGGTTTGAAGCACTGCAAATTAGGCAGAAAGTGTTGAAGAAGATTTATAAACAAAGAAAGCAGATTGATGATACCCTAAGTGGTGTATATAATGGCTCCATGGCCTTTTTTGAGATCATGACGGGAAGAAGGAAGATCGCGCCCAAGTATTTGAGTCTGGAACAAATGAGAAGTTGGTGGTAGGATGTTTACGCGCCACTTGATGATGATTCTATTTCTGAGCACCAGTTGGATGATGTTGCCACCTACCTTGCAGTTATTGATAAGTACATGACATATAAGGTGGATTGGGATTAGTCGGTCAAACGGTCAAGAGAGGAGATTGCATCCATTGAAAATTGACTTAGGGTTTTGCCTTTTCCATCAGTAGCTGACTTGGATGGGACGCTTTTGAAAGTTCATGAAATGTTGGGTCGGAATAGGGATAATAGGGAAGGGAGTTAATGATAGGCTGCAGCGCGATTTGTGCTTCCCTATTATCTTCCTGCGCATTGGTCCGAACTGCATTGCGGATCCCAGGCCGACTTGGATGGAACGTGCATTTAATGCTTATTTGACCTATTTTGAATTTCTCTCAGCCATGTTGGTGATGCCTAATTAATGCTACGAAACTCTTGCTGGGCCGATGGGTTTCTGGGGATTCTATATATTGGGAATTTTGCCTCATTTGTGAGGGTTCCTTGTTAAGAAGTTAGAAGATAGAAGTAGAATAGAGCAGAAATAGTTAGAAGCGGATCAAGTAGGGAAAGTTATCATGTAGTTGCTCTCAAGCAAATATTGTAACAGAAAGCTGGAATTGTTGCTACAGTGGATAATTTGAATGCAAGTAATGACATTATGATTTGGTGCCATACTTGTATTGTCTTGTCTTGCATGGTTCTTGTTATTCCATCTTTAAAATTACTTTGAGTTGGTTAATATTTAGATTAGATTTGATTCAATAATGTTTGTAATTTGATACTTGAATGTTGCAGTAATCCCTCAGTCCATACTTTTTGCAACCAATTGATTGTTAGTTGCTTTGCAAAGTTAGCCTGGACTTCATATTCACTATGCTTAGTTTGATTGTGAGGATTTGTTCATCTCAATTGCAATGGGGTTGTTTGAATGAATATTCATGATTTGAAAATTCTAACACCTTAGAAGATTGCACTGTTTCTATAAGATTGTAGATTTATCTGGGTCGGGTAGAGATCAGTTTTGAGGTATTGGTCCATTTCAAGTGTTGGGAATTTTCATTGTTAATCTTAGGCTTAGTATTAAGTTTAGAAATCTCTTTGAAACCCTTATCTTTTGCTATTTCTTTGATTATTGGGTTAGATCTAGGATTGAAGTATCATTACATCGTTAGATCTGATAAATTAGGATTCAGTATTTTGCTTGTAGTAAGGTCCCATTGTGATTACCATCATTTTCACATTTATCACTGAGTTGTTTATGCATTGTCAAGACCTGACATTAGACACCTTGGGGTTATCTCTTGAGGTTTGCTGATAGAGATTTACCTTTTAAGTGAGATAGGATATTATATTCTGTCTGAGTTGTTGTTGTGCAAAAAAAATGATCAACAGTAAGTATGTCAATTCAATTTTACAAAGGTTTTTATATGCAGGATTGTAGACCATTGTGTGTTCTTGTTTCAGCTGGAACAAAGTTATCTATTTCAAATTGTCCAACATCCCCCAATAGAGATGGAAGACATGAGTAGTGTCTTACCAAAGTGCAATTGGAAGTTTGATGTATGTTATGGATTGTATTAGATCAGACATTTCCCAAGCAATGGGAGTTATTTCCAATATATATGTCTAATCCAGGTAAAGTTCATTGGGATGCAATTAAAAGAGTCTTTAGATATTTGTGTGGTACCTCAAATTATTCCTTGTGTTATCAAATTAATATGATTGAAGACGATATTCCCCTAGATATTCATGGTTATGTGGATTCAGAATGGGAAGGTGATGTTGATAGTAGATAATCCAGCAATGCCTGTGTTTACTTGATTTGGTGGTACAATTAGTTGAATGAGTAAGCGACAAGTTGTGGTTGCTTTGTCCACTACTGAAGCTGAGTATATGATAGCTACTCATACTTTTAAAAAATCTAGTTGACTTAAAAGACTATGTTCAAGTGTTGGATTAAAACAAGGTGCAATGACAATTTATTGTGATAGTTAAAGTGCGATATGTCTAGCTAAAAACCTGACATTTCATGCCAGAACCAAGCACATTTATGTATAGTATCATTTTGTTAGAGATATGGTTGAAGATTGTAGGGTGAAGCTAGTTAAGGTAGAGACTTTGATGAATGTTGTTGATTCTTTAACTAAGCCTATGAGCATGGAGAAGTTCAAATGGTGTTCAAAGACTATGGGCCTTTTGGACCCTAACAATTAAGATATTATGTTTATACACCCTAGCATTGCTCTTGCAAGGTGTTCGACAAGTGGGAGATTTGTTGTGAAAAATGTGTCTCAACCTTGCAATTACATAAGGTACTATTGATACATCAATGAAAAGGGGGTGTGGGGGTCCCCCCCCCCTTGCGAGGGGTTCGGGGGAGATCATTTATTTTATTTATATTAAATATTATTGTGAATTTGGACCATTCATCGTTAGGTCTCAAATTTGATGGTTGATATTTATTATCTTGACTTTCCCTAGAAGAAAAACCTATTTTATGAGGGTGTTGTATTACGACTGTGTATTGTGATGTATTATAAGAGTCTAATAGTGATTTTGTTGCCTTTAGATCTTTAGTTTGTGATACTCTTGTGAGAAACTAGTTTTGCAAGTATATTGTAATCTTTGTAAGACGACTTTTTGAGTGTGGATTTTTTATCCAAAAAGTATTTTTCCCATGTAAATCATTGTATTGTGGTATGCATGATATTTATGTTTATTTTTGTTTAAGTTTCTATTATTGTTAAAGATCTATAATTTTTTGCATTATCCTCTCAAGATTAGTATAGGAAGTTGTTATGCTACCTTAGCTTCCTTACAAAATTTGTTTGTCTTCAATTTTCACTCTAATAAAGTGATGTTAGAGAGAAATGTTCTTGGTCCTTGCATGAAAGATTAGATTATTCGTAAAAACAATGGCACTTTGATTATTAAAATATAAAGGTGTAGGATCCTTTTGAGGTAGACCCAAGTCTTCAAGTAGTCTTCTCAACCACAGTGCTTATTTGGATGCATTGGTGCAACCTTTATATTTTTTTTTTGTAGAGAAAAGAGAATTAGATTGGTACTTCTTACTATTCCATGAGATTGCACCTGAATCCAACAAAGAAAAAATAACCACAAGTGGATCTCCCATCATTGGGATCACCTCCTAAATTTGAATCATTTAACCATTTAAAGAAAATTCACAATTTGCATCATAAAAGAAACAAAAATTAATAGTACCTTTAACATGTCTTTAAAATGAAACTTTAAAATGAGTTTGGTGTGGTTTAGGCATGTACCTAGAAACTAAACCAACAGTATAGGAGATATCAATTCTAGTAAGAGTTAAATAATTTAAACTTCCAAATAATTTCCTATATAAAGTAGGATCAACAAATGAAGTCTCCAAGACTTATATGGAAACAATTGGAAAACAATCTCCACCATGCAGATATTCGTGAAAACCCTAACTGGCAAGACCATCACTTTGGAAGTGGAGAGCTCTAACTCCATTGACAATGTGAAGGCGAAAATCCAAGATAAGGCGGGCATTCCCCCCGCTCAACAGTGCATCATCTTCATTGGGTTGTAGCTCGATGACGGGCGAACCCTAGCCGATTACAACATACAGAATCTGTCTACAGTTCACCTCGTCCTGCACCTGCGCGGAGGGATTGGCTCCCAGAATGTTGGCGGTGGAGCTTTTACAACGACAAACTCTAGTTCGGGACCTGGTAGTGGTCATTGCAGGGGTGGCAACCATAAGGTTGTGGCCAGATCTTCTGTGCGGCTTCGGATTGGGAGGGCTACGACTGGAGGGTTCATCCCAGTCTCCAATGTTGTTTCAGTGGATCTGAAAGCGAAGATAGAAGAGGAAATACTGGAGAACATTTCTTAGCTCTCCGAGACTGGAGTGATCTATCGATTCAAGGGTTTTTGGCCCAATCTCCCTCAACTGCATTCTTGGATTTCCAAGGAATGGCAGCCTCTAATCTTTGGTAAAAAAATTATTTTCCCCATGGCTAAGGGGTTTTTTGTGGCTAAGTTTGACAATGCCCAGGATAAAAACATTATTCTTTGTGACAATTTTTTTAGCTGGGAGAATAAATTTATGTTGATGATTAAGCCTTGGCATGCTGACTTCAACCCTGCTTCTGAAACTTTTAGCAAGATCCCAATTTGGGTATGGTTGCCTTACCTTCCCCTCCACTTATGGTTTGACCCCCTTTTGGAGGAAGTGGGTGATGCCCTAGGTGATTTCTTGTTAGTAGATGTTGCTACTTCTGACATACTTCACTCTACCTTTGCCTGAATTTTGGTTGAAATGGATGTTTCAAAAGGGTTGTCTACTGAAATTTTAATTAAAACTTCAAAGGGTTCTTGGTTACAATCCTTGGACTATGAAGGGATTTCATTCTGTTGTAGATGTTTTAAAACAGGTCACGCTGCTGCACAATGTGGTTTCAAGAAAAATGCTTCAACTTCTTGCTGGAAAGGTGCCTCTCAAAAGCATTATACGGTTGAGAAGAATGTTGATCAACAGAGGAGCTTTTCTGAGGTGGTTGCCTCAGAATCACAAGTTCGTGAGGAATCCCCTTTGGATGTCACTTTTGGTGGGGTTGTTGATACTGAACATCTTGTGAAAACCCCTAATGTTCATGAGGTGGTTGCTTCTGAATCACTGGATCTTGGGATGCCCCCTCTGGTCATCTCAAATGGCGGGGTCGCTAAGGCAACCCCTATTGAGTCAACAGCTACCATTTCAGGGGAATGTGCTTCGGCTTCCCTTTTTGGTGGCTCTTCAGAAAAATCTTTATCTATGCTAAGGAATCAAGATGTAAATCCTAATACTTTGGTTGTTGGCTTTCATCTTCATGAGAGTTGCGAGCTGGCATGGGACGGTAAGGTGACGCAAGTGGAAGATGGTTGGATCATAGTTAAGGGCAAAAAAGATAAATCCTCTCGGTCATCTTTCGATATGACTCTTCGCTCCCACAAGAAAAATGTTAAATGTAAATCTTAATTGGTCTTGTTTTGGAGCTGGTCTTTTTCGCTAGCTGCTTGCTGTCTTTTCTGCAGCCTTGCTCTTTTTTGTTAAAGGGTTCTGGATCCCTTCAAAATCTATTTTTTCCTATATCAAAAACAAATGAAGTCTCCATATCAATCGTTAATTTAGTTCCTAATTCACAAGGAGTAGAAACACAATTTGCATCATTTATTTTATCTAAAATATCTTGAGCATATTTATGTTGAGAAATAAAAATACCTTTAGGTGTTTTCCAAATTTGTACGCAAAAAAAATAATGTAATAAGCTTAAATCAATCATTTGAAATTGTAAATTGAGTTTAGAATTAGTATCACAAATCAAATTGTTAGAACTAGCAATGATAATCAAATCAACATATAGAATAATGATTACAATATCATTTTCACTTTGTTTAATATATAAATTTGGATCATTTTTATTTCTAATGAAACCTTCAAATGTAAAGAAATCATTAATTTTAGAATACCATTCTCTAGGAGATTGTTTTAAACCATAAATTGATTTTCTTAATTTACAAACTATGTATTCATTACCTTTCTTAATAAAACCCAAAGATTGAGATATGAATTTCTTCATGTAAATCACCCTTTAAGAATGAAATTTTAACATCCATTTTAGGAATGGGCCAATGCAAATGAGAAGCTAAAGCAAGAACTAATTTAATAGTTGGCATTTTAGGCATTGGAGAAAATGTCTCATTATAATCTAGGCCTTCCACTTGGGAGAAGCCTCTAGAAACTAATCTAGCCTTAAATTTTTTAACCTCATTATTTGCATTGAACTTAGTTTTATACAACCATTTACATGAAACAAGAATCTTTTTATGAGGTAAAAGAACTAGATCCCAAGTTTTATTTGTAATTAATGTGCTATATTCTTCTTTCATAGACTTTTCCCAATTAGGTTGATTTTTAGCTTTTCACAATTTGAGTATCATTTGTATCCACATATTTATACATCAAAGCATAATTAAGATAGTTTGATTTTCTAGCCATAGATTGATTCATTCTAGCTAAAATATTATCACTTTCTTGAATAAAATTTTAAACCATTTAGGCTTTCATTTAGATGTAGGAGTATCATCACTTGAAGAAAAATCTTGATGAGAAGGTTCAACATGATCATCTTCACTATCACTTTGACTAAGAGATGCATTAGGAGGGTTCATAGGAGGATTATAAACTTTGTTGCACAAGCGGTTGTCATTGCACCAAAAGATCAACCTATCAATGCCCAATAAAACCGCCAAATTTATACAAGATCAAAGATCCACGAAAGGCAATTAAGCCATGTCAAGAACCCAAGCGCTGCGCTGCACAGCACAAGGAGACCAAGGGAAAAACTCTTGCAACAATCCCCCCAACACAAGCGAGGAGTTTGAACCTGTGACCTCGGCTCTTATACCAATTGTTGCACAGATGGCTATCATTGCACCAAAAGATTGACTTGTCAATTGCCAATACAACTATCAGATTTATACAAGATCCAAGATCCACAAGAGATTGTTAAGCCATGTCATGAACCCAAGCGCTATGTTGCATAGCACAAGGAGACCAAGGGAAAAACTCTTGCAACAAACTCTATAAGCATTAGAATGTTCAACATACCCAACAAAAATATGATAAGAAGATTTAGAATCTAATTTTTGCATTTTTTCTTTAGGTTTATGAACATAAGCAATTGAGCCAAATATTTTTAAATGCTTAATATTAAGTTTCTTACTAAACCAAGCCTCTTCATGAGTTATATCCTTTAAGGATTTGGTAGGAGTCTTATTAATGCTATAAGTAGAACAAAACATTGCTTCAACCCAAAATTTATAATACATATTCTTTGCATGTAACATACATCTAGCCATTTCAACAATTGTTATATTCTTCCTTTCTGCTACACCATTTTGTCAAGGTATATAGAAAATGGTTAACTCATGTTTAATACTAAAATACTTTAAATAACCATTGAAAAAATTATTCACACATTCTTTACCATTATCAATCCTAAGAATTTTGAGTTTAAAACTAGATTGTCTTTCAATATATTTATGAAATTCAACAAAAGTATCAAGAATTTGATCCTTACTTTTAAGAAAATAGATCGAAGTTTTTCAAAAATAATCATCAACAAAATTAAGTGCATACCTTGACCCTTAGATGGAATTGTTCTCCATGGGTCCCAAAAGGTCACTATGGACTAGGTGCAACTTATGATGTACCTTCCATGCTTGACCTTGCGGAAAGGGCTCCCTATGCATCTTACCACTCATGCAACCTATGCATATAATTTTAGATGGAACAATGCTAGGCAATCCTTCTACCATATTAGATTTTTGCATCAAGGCAATATTGTTAGTGTGTGAGTAAAATATGCGTAAAAGAATAACAAACACACCTAATAAGACATTATATCAAGAGATTTAAACAACAATTAATCTATTTAAAATAGGAAATCTCTTAAAAGCGTCATATTGCACTCTCTATCTCCAAAGATTTATTAAATCACTGTGGCTCTCAGATTGTGTAAGCACTATGATTGTTAAAATGTCAATCTAGAGAATGAGATATTGTAAAATGCAGGAAACTAATCCTATGTAATGATTGCTAAATGATATGGTGATGATACTGTAGATGAAATTGACATGAAAATAATAAAACAAACTACTGTAAACTAAGATGTAGCTAAATGAAAAGCCATGATTATGATTGTTATTCTAAAATGATTTGCTATTGCTATTGCTTGATTGCTCAAATGCTTAATTGCTATAATACTATTTCTGCGAAGTAAGATTGCACAAAGTTGGGATCCATTTCCTATGGAAAGAAGTATTTATAGATTTTTGGCAGCATATTTGTGATGTGGCAGCAAGGCAAAAGTCTGGATTTGATTTGAAAGAATCAAAGGTGAAGGATGAAGAAGCATGAGAAGATTATGGAGATTGTTCCTCCCCACAAAAACATTCAGCCAGAGAATAGGAAGAATCGAAGGAAGAAGATGAAGAAGTTTTCCTATAATTTGTCTCCAATTTGTCTCCAAATTTGTCTGTGAAGGTTGAGTTGAATTAATTAGAGATAAAATATCTAATTTTGTTGGTGGATATGGTGAGTGAAAAGAGGAAATAACTTTAGAAATATGTTTTAATTGAATTATTAGATTTATTCAATTTAGCAAAAGAGGATATTTAATTTAATAAAACAAACTATAAAAATTTGTATATTAAATAAACATGGAAGAAATATGGTAATCAAATAAAACAAAGTATGTGAACTTGTTTATTTAATTTAGATGAATGAAAATAGATAATTAAATAAAACAAGGTATTTGAATTTGTTTATTTAATTAAGATGAAATAATATGATAAAGATAGAAGAATTAGAAGTGAACTATATAAATAAATATTTCTATTTATTTATAAGTAGATGAATTAAAGGAGTCAATTAATCAAATAAATCGCATTTAATTAATTAGATTATCTAGACCATTTTTAGGTGTATATGGTTAGCATGAATATGACCAAGTTTTTCATGCCAAACATTAAAGAATATTTAGAATGAGCAAACTCAGTAATGACTTTATGATTTTGTTTTAGATCAATTACATAGCACATATGTTTATAAAATTCTATTTTGTAATCTTTACAAAGGTTAGCTACTAAAAGAAAACTAGTCTTTAATTCGGGAACATACAAAACATCATGTAACTCGCCATTAGGTACATTCGCATCTCCAATTTCTTCTACTTTACAACTATGATTATTAGCAAGTTGAAGTGGAATATTAGACATGTTGGGTCGCATGGATTCAAATACCTCTTTATGAGAAGTAACATGTTGAGAGGCACCTGAATCAATAACCCATTCAAGAGGTTTTGAAGCATTATAACTACAAGTAAAATTAGATAAGTGTGCAAAGATGGGGGACCAAAAGGGGTCTTAAGTGGCCATTTTTTTAAATCAAAAAATATTGACCTTGGATGAGAAATTGAAGATAGTTACACTCAAAAGTTTAAGATGCAACGAAAACAAGAGTCGTAGTGCTCCAAATCTACTTTCTAAATTACTAAAAAAAAAATGGTAGAGATTAAGGGGTTCAAAAAGGGGGGCCATACAAGTTGGTATTTTTTTCAAAAAACATAACATAGTGTTTGGTTTGACCCCTCTAAAATGTTAACTTTTTTTAATATTCCAAAAATCGCTTTGATGAGAAACTAGCTAACACCATGTAGTTTATTATTGATTTTTCTACTAATTTTTTAATGAATATATGATTTTTTACTAAATTTCAAAGTGTGCATATCCTAAAAAATAGAAAATTGAGTGTGCTCCCCCCTAAATTTTTTGAAAATTGGTTGAAATACATTTTTTTTTAATGTGTAGAATGGAGTCTAGCTTTTTTAAAATGTAATTAATTTTAAATTTTGATTAATGGCTAAAAAAAATTTAAAAATGCCACATTGGGTTTTGACAAAAAAATGAATACAGTAAAAAAAGAAATTAAAGATGAAAATCATAACATACTCAAAACATGAAAAAAGATTACATGGTTAGATAGGTTAGAGAGAGCTTAACATTATCATGGTATTTTTTACTTGACATTGAAACACATGGAAACCTAATGGGGAGCATACTCAAGATTATGTCAATTTTGTTACTATTTACAAAAGCACGTCCTTTGACATTGAAAATTTACTCCAAAACTTTGTGTTGGAAGCCAAAGGCTCAAAAATTTCCAAAGAAAGACATAACACGAGCATGTTATAATGTGCTCGCACTATTTCAAGGGAAAACATAATGTGAGCACATTATAATGCACTCGCATTATGCTTTGCTTAATATATTTTTCTCCCTCACGTAATATGATTTCACATAATGCAAGAACGTTATGCTTTGCTTAGTATATTTATCTCCCTCACATATCTCTCTCGCACTCTATCAATCCTTCCCTCTCTCCATCCCTTTGTTATCTCTCTCCCACTCTTTGTTGATCCTTCCCTCTCCATCCCTTTGTTCTCTCTCTCTCCCACTCTGTATCGATCCTCCCATCTCTCCATCCCTTTGTTCTCTCCCCCCTCTCTAGGTTTCTCCCTCTCTACATCTCCCTCCCTTCTTACCCCTCTATTTTCTTCTCTCCACATCTCTTTATCTCTCCCCTCTCTAGGTCATTACCTCTTGCTTTTTCAATTGAGGGTATAGATTTTAGTATTGAGGGTATAATTTTTATGGTTAAGGGTATAAGTTTTATGGTTAAGGGAGTATAGGGTTAAGGCTTTAACATATAGGCTTTAGGTCCTAGGTTGAGGGATAGTGTTTAAGCTTTAGGGTATATGGTTGAGTGTATAGGTTATAGGGTTTAGGGTATTAGGTATAGGGCTGAGGGTAAAGGGTTTACAGTGGAGGGTATAAGGTATAGATTGGGAGTGTAGGGTTTAGGGTTGAGTAGATAGTCGAAAGATATTACAATTTCAATTTTCCCTACTTTCCTATTTAATTACACTTTCAAAAACAATTCAACATCAATTTGGAGGAAAAGTAGAAAAGGGGTTGAGTTTAATCCTTCACTAGTAGGAATCATGGGGTTTTATCCCTCATGTGACCAAAGGCTAAACTCTTGGGTGGCAAGGCCCTTCCCATTTTATTATGTGAACCCTAGTGTGATTTCTAACCTCATCAATTTCACTTATTGGAGGATGAATAGTGCATCATACTTCTCCAAAAAATTTGGTGTCCAAGCTAAAGATAGTTACATGTCAAGTCCCAAACATCCCATGTGGCAATAGGTTGCATGCATGCAAGGTAAAACTCAAACGATTATGTAGATGTGACCTTTTTTGTACATGTGACCTTCCATAAAGATATTGTAGCCTTTAACAAAGATGATGTGACCTTTGAAAAAGATAGTTACCTCCAAGCTTAATTTGCTCATCGTGCAATAAAAGATCTTTTCCCATTGTGTGATGAAAGATCTCAATGTACAATCAATGCATGGCCTCTTTCAAACATAGACATCAAAACTACTACACCACATTCAATTAACAAACACCTTCAAGAAAAGCATAGATTGTGCTTAAATGGTCATACACAACATAAACCACAAATAGCTAGAAAACGAAATCTATGCTTCAATGCAAAATTAACATTTTTAATTTAAAATTTCCAATAAAACATACTGCAAACAAACCAATTCTACTTTAATACCATGTCAAAACCAAGATCAAATAAGCCCTCACTAGTAGGAATTATGGGGTTTTATCCCTCATGACCAAAGGCTAAGCTCTTGGGTGGTGGGTCCCTTCCCATTTGATGATGTGAGCGCTAGTGTGATTGCTAACCTCATTAATTTCACTTTTTGGAGGATGAATAGAATGTCCTTTTGCAATAAATTTGATAGGTGTACATGATAAAGGCAGTCACATGCAAAACCCCAAACATCCTATGCAACAATAGGTTCCATGCATGCAAAGTAAAACTCAAACTATTCTATTGATGTTACCGAGTTGCTTTACACATGACATTCCATAGAGATATTGTAGCCTTTAATAGAGATGGTTGTGACATTTGACAAAGATAGTTACCTCCAATGTTAATCTGTATGTCTTACAATAGAAGATCTCTACCCATTGTGTGATGAAAGATCAATGCATTGTCAATACATGGCCTTTTTCAAACATGTAGAGATCAAAACTATCACACCACATTCCATTAAAAAATCACCTTCAAGAAAAGAAAAAACTATTCTTAGATGGTCATACATAGCATAGACAACAAACACCTAGCAGAAAAATCCATGCTTCAATGCGTATTTACTCAATAAATTTTCTCCCTATTCCTTTTTTTTAAGGTGAATATGTAACTCATTGAATGCGTTGAAGAGCCATTAAAGAGAGCATCAACAAGTTAATGCAAAGGAAATTAAGAATATTTAAATTAGTAGAGTTTTTTAAGGTCAATTAAATAGAGGTCTCTCCCATTTTCTTTTTTATAACAGTTATGGAGCTACCAGGAGACCAAGTGATGACCACTTGAGGTGGAAATGTTGTGACCTAGTGGAAGGAACCCAAGCGCAAGCTAGGTCCATTTGATATGGGAGCCAAAATACAAAAAATAGGGACACCAAAATAAATCTTATAGATAATAATTCTCTTTTGTATAAAGATTTATTGTTTAATAAAGTAAGTTACGACACTTAATCCCTTACTCCACTTGGGGTCAATAAAAAGGAAAATGTGTGATTCTTTTATTTATTTATTATGATTGTTGCAAGATGGTGTTTCCCTTGGTCTTCCTTGTCCAACATAGTGCTTGGGTTTGTGACATGCTCTAATCGCCTCTTGTGGATCTTAACTAACGCTTGTATCGGGCATTGACAAGTCGACCTTTTGGTGCAACGCCAAGGCCAACAATTAGTACCAAAGCTAGTCACAGGTTCAAACCCCTCGCTTGTGCTGGGGGGGGATTGTTGCGAGATGGTGCGTCCCTTGGTCTTCCTTGTCTAGCACAACACTTGGGTTTGTGACATGGTCTAACCACCTCCTATGGATCTTAACTGGCACTTGTATCGGGCATTGACAGGTCAACCTTTTGGTGCAACAAGGCCAACAATGATATATATATAACAATTTGTTTATAAATCGTCCTTTTTCCATTTTGATTGTAGCATTTTCCATGATAAATTTTAGAGCTAAAATTTAATCTAATGAGGGAGGTAAATACCAAACTAACAAGTCTTCTTAGACATTGATTTTATTATTATTTTTGTTGAAGCAAAAATTGAAGATTAGGATGATGTATTGATTGAAATAATGTATATTTACTTAATAAATTTGCTCCCCTTTCCTTTTTTCTTTAAGGTGAACATGTAACTCATTGAATGCATTGAAGAGCCATTGAAAAGAGCATCAACAAGCTAGGTCCATTTGATATAGGAGCCTAGATACAAAAAATAGGGTCGCCAAAATAAATCTTATAGATAATAATTCTCTTTTGTATAAATATTTATTGTTTAACAAAGGAAGTTACATCGTTTAATCCCTTACTGCTTCGGGTCAATACAAAGGAAAATGTTTTTCTTTTATTTATTTATTGTGATGTATATTTATAACAATTTGCTTATAAATCATCCTTTCTCCATTTTGATTGTAGCATTTTCCATGATAAAATTTTAGAGTTAAAATTTAATCTAATTGAGGGAGGTAAACATCAAACTAATAAGTCTTCTTAGACATTGATTTTATTATTATTTTCAAGTTAAGGCATAAACTGAAGATTAGGATAATATATTGATTGAAATAATGCTTATTTACTCAATAAATTTGCTCCCTCTTCCTTTTTATTTTAAGGTGAACATATAACTCATTGAATACATTGAAAATTCATTAAAAAGAGCATCAACAGGTTTATGCAAAGGAAATTAAGAATAACTGAATTGGTAGAGTTTGATCCACAACTTATCCAAATCCTTAACAATTAAGAAGAAAACTCCCCAAATTGTCAACAATTAAGGGTAAATTACCCGTCAAGAAGAAATTGCTTGATAAAGAATGTAAAGAGCAATCAAAGGAGTGGAAGAACAAGATTGACTTTTTTTGCAAAATCTTACAATGTAATTAAACTACCATTCAACAATATTTATTTCAATTAAATGTTGCATAAAGAATGCCCATTTTGAAATTACATAATTCAACCTTTAAATATTAAGGCTCTTTCCTTACCATAATGGTTCTTATATGCCCACATAGTTTTTCATCCATCTCTATTTAAAATAGAATTGAAATATTAAATATATATAAATAATAAGTGAAATAGCTAGAGTTTCTAAAATTTAGAAAATTAAGTATATAAAAAAAAAAAATCTAAATTTACTATTGCATATAAAAGTAAGCTTCTAAATTAATATAAGCTAGAGTTTCTAAAATTTAAAATATCGAGTATAAAAGAAATATTATAAATTTACTATTTCATATAAAAGTAAGTTCTTAAATTAATATACTCAAGAAGATCTTTTTGAGACAAAATATCCTTTGGCATTTTGTATATAGATTTATTTAAGTAATCTTCTCCAATCAAAAATAATAACTATTTATAAAGAAAGATATTAAAAAATATGCTACAAATAAGAAAAAGGTTAAGTATGAAAGAACTTTCCTAAATTTACTATTGCATATAAATGTAAGTTTCTAAATTAATATACTTAAAATTAAAAAATATTAAAAATCTCTAAGAAAGAAAAATAATTTGTAATGTCATTGTAAATTTTTTTTAATAATATTATAAATTTAAGGCTTTACTAAAGATTTTATTGTAAAAAATATAGCAACTTAAATATATAGTAGGCTTTTCATAATAAGTGCACATATATAATCAATTTAAAATTACAAAATTAATAAAAACGAAAAAAATATAATAAATTTATTATTACACATAAAAATAAGTTTTTAAATTAATATATTTAAAACTAGGATATCTATCTTTAAAAAATTAATGTAATTGAGAATTACATTTACACTTTATCATATAATTTAAAAATAATGTATAAAATATTATTATTATTTAAATTTATGTGAGATAACATAAAATGAATAGAGGCAAGCGTTTGGGTTTCTCTTGTCTGAGATCATGTTTATCTTTAACAAAGGAAAGCAAAGGAGGGGAATAACATTTTTAATGCTAATATTTGTTCATAATGGTGACCAAAACCTAGGCATTGGCTCTCCTGAGGATTGTGATGGTGAGGGTGGATCAGATGATGGGGATGGCGATGGTGGTGCATTAAAAAGGATCCCTAGTATTGGCTTCTTCTCCCCTGTGGCTTCTACATATTTGGATGGAGCTGGTGCTTTTGGGGTTGCGGGTTGTGTGGATGGTTTCTCTATTGAATTGGGAAGTGAGGAGGCAGAGGTTTGGTGGGGGGAGGATGAAGATTTCTCATCCTGTGATGGGGTTGTTGGTGCAGGAGCACCTAGGAGGCATTTGGAAACACTAGGCAAAGTTTGGAAACCTAGGAAGAATTTTGTGATTTTGTTGTTTAAGGTCATGTTGACCATTTAGTTTTGAGTTGTAAGATGTTAGAAGATGTTAGGATGAAGGTTGATCAGTAACTTATAGTTGAGTGGATGAGTTTCTCAGTTTGTTTCACTAGGTTTCACTAGGAGTCTAAAATAAAGTCCAAAATGTTGCATTTGTGCAATTTTGGCCTATTGTGGTGGTTAAGTCCGACCAATGGAGAGGTAACCACCTTGGAAGCCTTTAAAAGGTAGTCCTCGAACTGGAATGAGGGTTGGAAAAAGCATTGTATTTGTTTGAGTTTACTATTCATATGAAAAAACAATGAAGTTCTTGCAATTTTTTGTTTTTTTAGTTCTTTTACTGTGTTAGTGGAGAGTTCCTGGTATTGAACAGTGTGTAGCACGTGTGGTATTCATTTTACAAGCTTTGTGCAGTTTTTAGAGGTGTTGTTTCATCATTCCCAAGCTTTGTTCTTAGTAAGTTTTGCTTCTTTTTGTTGTTGATCAGTCAAACAGGCTGCTATTCATGGAGTCTTAGACCTCTGTTTTCCACTATACCTGGTGTATAGTTCATGGGGAATGAGGCTAAGCTCCATGCTTGTATATAGGATAGGTTTAGGAGGTTGTAGAAGGCAAGGTTCCATGGAAAAGATCTTCTCCTAGGCGAGCTTGACTATGCCTGGCTAGGAAAGACAGTGCAAACCAAGCCCTAACGTTGCAGGGGTGCTAATTCCCTATCAACCCAAGGTGTGTGGTGGAAGCAGGAGACATTAAAAAGGTTTGTCAGGAAGGCAGAGTCTTCACCAGTCCATTTGGTGGCTGAAAGAAGCAGATGGTTCACTGTGTATTCAAGAAATGGCCTAAAAAGCCCTAATTCTCACAAAATCAGGGTTACGCCTGTGTACGGACTGAGAAAGCCTGAAACCTCAAAATCCTTGAGAGGTTAGAAAATGAACTAGGGTCTCAGAAGTAAGTTTGTGGTGTTCATTCGTCAAATAGGAGATTTAGCCTATTCTCTCGAGTTAAGAGGCCTAATAGGGGCTCAAGGGCTAGTAGCCCTTCTTAAACCCTAGAATAGGGTTTGGTGGAAGCGATGAGGAATTGAAGCCTTGTGATTGATCAAGAACCATAGAGGGATGGTTTTGAAGCTATAGAAGACACCACACGCCCCTGCAACAAGTTAGTGAGGTTTGGAGAGTTAACTAGCGTTTAGGAAGATTAAGGGCTAAGGAGAGAATGGAGGAGAAAGCACCAAGATTGGCTTGGTTAGGAGAATGCATATGATAGTAGGGTTGGCCAGGAGAACCAGGGGTGCCTAACAAGCATTAGGGCCTATAGGTTGAGTGGTGGAGAGAGACACCAAGGGGGTTTGCCAAGGTGAGACCCAGAGCATGGAACAGTGAGAGTTCCATCCAACCCTACCCTATCAGTTGTCTCGAGTGATGAGGATGAATCTCTCATGAGTATCCTCATGGATGCTCGTCTAAAGGAAAATAAGCTTGTTGAGGTGCTTGTGGGTGAGGCCACAGCTAGTGATGAGTTTTTAGGTTTGAAAAAAGGTTTTATTTTCCCTCCTAAGAGGGTTCAGTCCCCCACTAGAAATCTCAAGGAGATGGATTTTCCTATGACCATTTCTTCTACTCTGGAAGAAAGGGGGTTTTTGTCGAAGGTAGATGATTTAGTTGTCGTGTCTTCTCTTGCTGACGTTTTGGAGGTTGTCTCCTCTAGTTGTCTTTCAGGAGGTTGTTATTTCTTCTCTTGTTGACATTCAGGTGGATGTTGTTTCTTCTCTTGTGGTTGTTGTTCTTTCCCTAAGGGGTGTGGAGGAAGGTAGCTCTACTGCAGGTTCTATTTTGGGTGTCTCTACTAAGGAGTTGGAGGATGCATAAATTATTATTGATGTTCCCGATTATCTTCTTGCTAAGACACGTTGGATTGGCTTAAAAGCTTGTTTGTTGGAAGGTTTTATGGTAATCGCCCCAATATTGATACTATTAGATGGATCCATCGGATTTGGAAGCTTTGTGGCAATGTTGAGGTATTTGCAATGTTGAATGGTTTCTTTTTGTTTTTATTTTCTTGCCAAAAGGATGGTTCTAGGGTCCTTCTTAAGGGTCCTTGGTTTTTGGAGTGTAATGGTCTAAGCCTTCAAAATTAGTTACCTGGTTTCAACCCTATGGTAGAGACATTTAAGCTTCCTATTTGGGTATGTCTACATGGGCTTCCTTTGGAATTCTAGCATGAAAAAATCCTCATGCCTATTGCCAATTCTTTTGGACAATATTGTGTCACTGATAAGATCACTAAATTTCTAAAACGTTTTCTTTTTCGCAAGATTTTGTATTTTTGTGGAGAAAAATTCAAAGCTCCCCACTCAAATTACCTTGTCATCAAAACTTGGATCTTGGGTGCACCAAATCGACTATGAAGACTCTAGTTATTTGCCACTCTTGTGGTGTAGGGGGTCATACTTCCACTACCTATTTAAAGATTAAGAAACAACACTTTTTTGGTAAAAGAAAGATCATATTTCAGCCTCTAAGGAGGATTCCATTTCTCCTCCCTCTCTAGAAGTTCAGAAAACGGATTTGAAAGGGTATTTACCCATATGGATTTTAATGCCTTGGGTTTGGGTGTTGTTTCAACCAGTGATTGTATGACCTCTCTCTATAACAAAGAGGTTAGTACTGGGGAAAAAGATCCTCGTTTTGTGATAAAGCAAAGCTCATTGCAACATTTTTTTAAACCACCCTAACTTAGGTTGGGTTGGTTGGTCTTTTAAGTTTTGTTGCCCCTTTTGTAGTTTTTTGTAGTCCCTTTTTGGTGCTTGTTGTTGTATGGTTGTGCTTCATGCTCTATCTCTTTATTGTACAAGGTTTAGGGCCCTTTCAAAACCATGCTTATCTAATCAAAAACATTATTATTATTTATGTATCTATTATTATTTAAAAATTGTGTTATGATTATGATTAGGATTTAATTAGGGTTAGGGTCCAATTAGAATTCTAAGATAAAGCTTGGAGTTAGGGTTAGAGTAACTAGGGTTAGATTAGGGTTACAATTAAGGTTATGGTTCTTGATTAGGATTTAATTAGGGTTAGGGATCAATTAGGATTGTCGTTGAATTAGGGGTAGGGTTAGGGATCAATTAGGTTTAGGATTATAGGATAAAACTTGTGGGTAAAGGTTAGGGTTGGGGTTAAGGTTAGGGTTAGGGTTAGGAATCAACTAGGGATAGGGTTAGGGTTCAATTAGAGTTAAACACAATTAGGGTTAAAGTTAGGGTTAATGTTAAGTTAGGGTAAGGGTTCAACTAGGGTTAAGTTTTAATTGGGGTTAGGGTTAGGGTTCAATTAGCAATACAATTACAATTAGGGTTACCATTACAATTAGGGTTAGTGTTAGAATTAGAATTATAAAGAGTTAAAATTATGGTTATGGTTAAAATTAGAATTAAGGTTATAGTTATGGTTAGGGTTAGAAAGAGGATAAGGAATTGTGTTAGAATATAATTAGGGTTAGGATTAGGTTTAGGTTTAAGATTAAGACTAGAATTCAATTACGATTAGGGTTCAATTAGGGTTCTAGGATAGACCTTTGGGTTAACATTAGGGTGAAGGTTAGGGTTAGGGTTAGGGTTAAATTCAAGTTAAGGTTCTAAAATAAAACTTGGGGTTAGGGTTAGGGTTAAGATTCGATTAGGATTTGGGTTATGGTTTGGGTTCAATTAGGGTTAGATTTAAATAGGGTTAAATTTCAATAGGGTTAGGGTTAGGGCTCTAAGATAAATCTTGGGGTTAGGGTTGGTTAGGGTTCATGTCCAATTAGGGTTAAAGTTAGATTTGGATTTCTATTAGGGTTGCAGTTAGGGTTAAGAGTTACAAATTGAGATCAGGGTTAGGGTTAGGGTTGGTGATTAATTAGTGTTAGGGCTAGGGTTTAAATCTGGTTAAGATTTAAATAGGTTTAGGGTTAGGGTTCAATTGGTGTTCAATTAGGGTTAGGGTTCTACAATAAAGCTTAGGGTTGTGGTTAGGGTTAGGTTTGAGGTTAGAATTTAGTTAGGATTAGGGCTAGGGTTACAATTGCGAAGAGTTGACATTCAATTAGAGTTTAAATACAGTTACAATTAGTGTTTGTATTCAATTAGGGTTAGGATTAGGATTCAATTACAATTAGGATTAAAGTTAGGTTAGAGTTAGGGTTCAATTAGGGTTTGGGTTAAGGTTTAATATATATTGTTACAATTAAGGTTTCCATTAGAATTAGGATTATGAATAGGGTTAGAATTAGGGTTCGAATTAGAATTATAATTAGGGTTATAGTTAGGTTTGGCTTTCAAAGTAAGATAAGGGTTAGGATTATAATTATGGTTGAGGTTGGAATTAAACCCTAACCCTAATTCTAAAACAAACACTAATACTAATTGTAACTCTAACTCTAACTCTAACCCTAACACTCATAATAATTATCTCAAACCTTAATTTTTAACCTTAACACTAACCATAATTCTAAAACTAACAATAATTCTAATTGTAATCCTAACCCTAACACTAACACTATTTTTAACCCACCATAATTCTATAACACTGATTCTAATTGCAACCCTAACCATAAACCTAACCATAATTCTAACTCTAATTCTAACTCTAACCCTAAACCTAACTCTAACTTTAACCCTAAACCTAACTCTAACTCTAACCCTAACGCTAACCCTAACACTCACAATAACACTGACCCTAAACTCACAATAGCACTAACCCTAACACTCATAATAACACCAACCCTAACCCTAACTCTTACTCTAACTCTAACCCCAACACTCACAATAAAACTAATTCAAACCCTAATAACCTAGTCTTAACCCTAACCTCAACTCTAACCCTAGCCCTTACCCTAATTCTACCTCTAACTCTAACTCTAATTCTATCTCTCACCCTAACCCTAATTCTAAAACTAATGCCAATGGTAACCCCCCTCCCTCTCTCTCTATATATATATATATATATATGATAACTATATATATATATATAGTTATAGTTATAGTTATAGTTATCGTTATAGTTATCGTTATATATATAGTATACCTGTTATATACTTACTCAAATATTGTCAAACATTTTTATTCATTATTTATATTTTACTAAGTTAAGACTTTCTTTCTTTCATTCTTGGTGATTTTTCATTTCTTTCTTTAATTCCCTTCTCTCTCTTCACACAATCTTCCTCACATTGGTCCCTCATTCTCTAGTCTTCATGTTCCCTCCCCTGCCTCTTTTTAAGTCTATGTCTACAATTGTATTCTTCACTTTCCTCTTTTTAATGATGAATCACTGAATGTGATCGAAAACGTTAAAAACACACACAATTAATTTCAGAAACAATCTTTTAAATAGAAAAAACATACTTAATACAATTACTTTCAAAAAAAAAAACACTTGCATTCTAATTAACTCTGAAAACCTCATATTCGCTGATGGTAAAACGCAAGTGAAACTACTAATCAAGGATCACATATGTTGAGTATTTTTTGCAAATGAAACATCGTGTGACACCAGTCACTGTTCAAAACCCTTTCTGGATTTTCAATTAAACTAAGTGACTGACACCTTAGCACACTTTAAAAATAGGATGGAAAATTAACCTATGCGTCAGATATTGTAGACAGAGACTCCTTGGAATTCGCAGCCTCAGTTGCAGCTTTGGCATGAACAGTGTGTGCCACATAAGGTTTCAACTGCACAATTATATTAAAATGAGCAGTTAATTTCCAGTCGCACAGAAACAATTCATATGAAACATATATGAAGATTAAACTCGACAAGTTTATGATCATCATTTCCAAATATTTGAAATGTATGAAATGAACCTTGAAACACTTGCAAAAGCATAAATTTTGAGGATCGCTGCTATACTTTCTTTTAATTGTTTGCTTTACTAAATGCTTCGTTCCCTTACATCTAATATGAAATACTTGATAAGACAGCTCCATAACACATTGACTGATTCTGGCTTTTACTTTCTTGAATTTTAAGCCATATTTGATAGTTTTTTTTAAATAATACTGTTGTCAGGAAGCTAGAATTTTACGGGAAAAAATCGGTTATCCAATACAAAATGCTAATTGGCGGTTCAAAAAGTAAAAGCAGGCTTGCAGAATTCCTCAAAATATTGAAGAGTATGGTCAGACCTCATCAATTTCTTTGGGAAATTAAATGTCTTTACCATGTCCCTTCAAGGTCTTATCAAATTTAAATATTATTGCTACTAGACAGATACGTGGGATGTACCTCCCGCATTTTTTGGAAAATTAAATTGTAATAAATATTCAAGTTTTGAAAGATCTTAGCATCAAATGATAGGATAAATATAGTGCATTACAACTCTAGCGTATGCCAAATTCTATTTCATGCTTGAAACCATAATTTATATACTCTTAAGTATTGTTTAAAAACTTGAACTCTCTAAAAACTCAGCATGCATAAAACTTGACTTAGATTCAAGATTTCAGGAAAAATTACAAATTTTTAAAAATTATAAAAAATATATATACTTTATTGTTCAGTATTGTTTATAGATTTGATTGTGTTGTAAATTTTTGCATCAACGTTTCGGATCACACTCCGTGATCCATCATCAGGATGGTAGAGAGCAAGGAGAGAAAAAATCTATCAAAGGTTTGGGTTACAAAGAAGGCTGTTAGCTTAAATGTTTGAGCACACAAGCTTGCATATAGAAGGTTCTAGGTTTGATTCCCAGTTGGTCCATGGAAAAAAAAAATGGTATTAGAACCAAACTAGGAGCCCCAACCACCAAAGTGTTGCTCAAGGAGGGTTGTTGGAGAAATGGGCAAATCCTGAACCATAATAAGAAACCTACTAAAATGCCCCAATTACTAAGAGGGTAGGTAGCTCCTTGGAATACTTGGTAATCAAAGCTAGACTAGGATCCCCCTTGCACCAAAGTATGGCTCAAATGGGGGTGTTGGAGAAATAAGCCACACCCAGACCATAATAAGGAGGCTTTTAAAAAGCCTCAATCACAAAGAAGGTTGATTGCTCAGTAGTAGAGCACCCCCACATGCATATGTAAGGTCTTGTTGTGACCTTTTCACACATCGCCCCATTGCAAATGGGGACCCCCAGTAGTTTGCTAGTTTTTAGGGTTTTGCCTCCGCGCAACGGTTTCATGAGGTCACTTCTTTCAGAGTTTCAAGTCAGTCTTTTTGAGAATCATCCGAGCCAAGTCAATAATACATGCCTAAAACAATGCCTAAACGTCACAGAAGTGCTTAGAAGGTCCGGGAGACAAGGATCGCCTGTGCTTTGGGCCAATTCTAGCACTTCCTACTTTTTAGGGAATCTGCTTTTTTGCTTTTTCGTTTTTTCATTTTTGGCATTTTTGGACCAAATGGGGTTCCCTATTTTTTAGGGATTTTGCTTTTTCTATTTTTAGAAAGTCAACCCTGGTCAACGGGTCAACATTTCCATCTTTAGAACCAAAAATCAACCAAAAATTAAAAAAATCATTGAAAAATCAAAGTGAAAATCGAAAAATCAAGTAAAAAATCAGGAAAAGCAAACAAAAAAATCTGGAAAAATCAGTCAAAAAGCATGCGAAAATCACCAAAAAAATCAACCCAAAGGCATGAAATTTATGATAAATTTTGCCTAAGTCTGGAGAAATTCGCCCTTGTCATGGAGAATGTCTAGCCATTAACAAAGTCGGCCCTAGAAAGAAGGGAAGGTGAAGATGAAAAGTTCGCCATCAAGAGGAGAATGTCAAGCCATTAAAGATGTCGCCCCTTAATTTGAGGGACATGGCATAAAAGTTGTAAAGTCCGCCCTTGCCTTAGTGAGAAGATGGCATGAAGTTTTAGAAGTCGGCCCTACATTTGAAGGGACATGGCAAGGACCTCTTAAAGTCCGCCCAGCCTTAGATAAGACATGGCAAGCCTTCTTCAAAGTCCGCCCAGCCTTGGCAAGACATTTGTGAAGTCCGCCTAAGCAAAGAAGAGGGAAAATTTTGGCTAAGTATTTGATGCCTTGGAAGAAAAATCCGAAATTTGTCCAAGTATGGAGGCCTAAGAAGAGGGAAAATGCAAAATTTGGCTAAGTATTTTAATGCTTTAGAGGAGGAAAATGCGAATTTTGGCTAAGTATGAGTGTGAAAGGCAAATGTCAAGAGCTTGAGAAAGTCTGCCATGCCTTGATGGAAGATGGAAAGAACTTGAGGAAGTCCGCCTAGGCCATGGAAAGAATTTGATAAAGTTCGCCTAGCATAAGAAGAGGAGAAAAGATTAAAAATTCGCCTAAGTATGGATGCCTAGGACAAAATTGATGAAGTTGGCTAAGTGCACAGAGGCAAATGTACCTGGCAAAGAGGCAAGAAAGTCCGCCCTTGGCTAAAAGGGATGAAAATTTGTCTAAGTACCATGGAATTTTGCCTAAAGAAGACATCCAAACACATACTTTGCCTAGAGAAATTAGTCCAAGCAAGAGAAAAATTGATTTCAGCATAAGAAAATGTGCCCGGCACAATTTGAAGTCCGCCATGGCAGAAGAAAATGAGGATCTGGCGTAACATTTATCGATGAGATGGCTAAAATTTTAACTTGGCTAGACGAAAATTGAAATAAATTTGGAAAATAAACATTTAGCCAAAGAAAAAAAGAGAAAAATTAAAATAGCCATGGGTCCAAAAACGAACGGGTTGGAAATAAATTAAATATTTTAACATTTTAATAATTTATTTCCAATAATTAGAAATATAAAACGCCTTGGACAAAATAAAAATTCACCAAAGATGTATCGGAAGAAAATAAATTGCGCCGAACAAAGATAAAATCCATGGGCAAAATTAAATTCGCCATGAATTAAAACTTGGAAAAATCGAATTTAATTGGACATATAATGTTTTTTTCAAAATTTCGAAAATTAAAGATAAACATCTAGCAAAAATCGAATTTTGGAAAATCAAAGAGATTTTCCTGGATAAGCTCACCATGGAGTCTTTTCGAAAAAAATGGAAACTTGCATGTTTGAAGAAGAGAAAACAAATCGAAATCGAGAGAGAAAGAGGCAGTTGCTAAAACAAATCGAATTCTTCAACATTATAATGAGTTTCAACAACTCATTTTTCACAGACACAACTGAAAAGAAGTTAATCTCTTGAAATTGTAAGAAAGTTGAGACACGATCAATTCTTCAGCAGGCAAGATCGATTTTCTTAGAGGAAGGAATAAGTTTATACTGAAGAAGTAATTTTTTCGAAGAAGTGAAGGATTTATTTGTTGAAAGTCGAACTTCTCAGCAAAACTGGCGCACTTTGTTGCTTGATTTTTGATTAAATTCTCGAAGTTTGAATCTGATTTGCAGCCAGAAGTTTTTTCCTGAGGTTTGGAGTTCAATTGGATAAATTCATCATTTCTCCTTCTGTCTTTTTCATTCTGGCTAAGTTCTAGCTAAATTTCAATCAAATTCATTTACTTTCAGCTTGCTTTTTCGCAGAAATTTAATATTTTAATGAGCTGAAAGTAAAATATTCGAACACAAAGCACGAGAATGAATTATATTTTATAGTCTTCGTATTAATGTTAGTATTTTTACTACAAGTTAATGACCACGGCAGGAGAATCATCGAAGAAGGTGCCAATGATGTTCGTCAGTAAGGGGGTACAACGAGAGTCAAAAATAAATTCAAAATGGAAAAATGTTGCAGACATTGATCTGGGACATGTAGACTTCGTGGAATTCAAGAAGAGAGTATATGGACATGCTGGACTACCGACACCGATTGCCAGGCGGATGGTGAGAAATGGAATTTTCCAAGCAGCCGAATTCCCGCCTGTAGTGGACTGTGCCGAGTTGATGGTGGAATGTGCCATCCATTACAATGCTCAGAAAAGACAAATTGTTGCACCTGACGGAAGGGTCCTGGCTCACCTAGGTGAAGTAGCAATACAGGAGACATTCAGCATCCTAGCACATTTCCGTACCATCTACAAAACTGAGGAAGCCAAGGGATTGTATGACAGCCACTCTGAATTATGCGCTACAAATGTTAATAAGGCATGGCTGGAGAAGCCTAGACCATCCACGAAGAAAATGCCTAAGAAGCCACAGCAGACAGATTTTAAAGAAGATTATGGGGACATCATTTTGATGCTGAACAGAATAGTCGGCAATCCACAAGGCGTGTACTTTGAGACATGGATGTATTATTTTAAAGACGAAGTCACTTCCGGCGTGAAGATGTTCAATTGGTCTCGAATGATAAGCGACAATCTTCACGAGCAGCTAACTAATTTGGAAAAGACCAAGTCTTTTCACATGAGCGCATACATTGTCTATTTATTGGCCAGAACATATAAATACTCAGGACTGATTTGCAAAGGCAAAGTTGGCAATGGAGAAAATGAACTCAAGCCTTATGATTGCTACCCGCAACTTCAGCTAAGGGAGAAATCTCATTTTAGGCGGGTGCACGATGTTTTCCTAATGTATATCACAAGAACACTTCAAGTAGGAACGCATCAGAGGCTGAGTCATGAAGCAAAGAGTTTAATCAGTAGGTATGGATCCTGGTTTATCCAGTTTCCAAAATTTACATATGTCAGGATCCAGGGATTCACTGGAAATCCTTACAAGTTGCCTATCTATCCAACCAATCGGATGATCTTGCTTAAAGTCCTAAGGCAGCTGGAAGAATACCAGAACATCCAGAGGCCAAGTAAGAAGGCGGATGTTACATTCCCATTCTTTATTGGGAATATGTTAGAATCTTGTCCGTCAGCACAAGCAGCCGAGAGCACCAAACTTGAAATCCAGTGGTACCCGTTCACGGCCTATAAGTCTAGGGCCAATTTTGACCCGCATCATCATATTCGGACCATGGATGGGAGAAGATACAAACACAGAGTGGAATTGGAGGATTTATGGGCGAACGCTACTGATGAGTATGAAGTCAGGAGAAGATTATGGTCTAGAGTGCCAGTGGACTTTATGAGGGCAACCGAACTTTGCCAGGTGCCCGATCAGTTGCAGGACGATGGAAATTATGTCCAGTCGTACTTCGAGGAGAGCCGACCTCTTCCTTCCATGAAGTGGTCAGAGCCTGAGCACTCAGATTTGGCGACATTGATAAGACCAGTGATTAAGTACTCTCAGTGGTGGGTCGACCATCAGGTCCAGGAGTTGAGGCAGAAAAGAATAACGCTCACGTATGATTTACTGAGCGAGACGGAGTCATACTCCTCCAATGCTGGCGCATCCCATCATGATGATTTAGTTGAGATTGGCAAGAAGAGGAAAAAAGTAGCTGCAAGCATAGAACCTGCTCCAAAACGACAGAGGATAGAACCATCCCGTTCTGCGACGTCTAGGAACATTGATGAGTTGGTGGCTACCGCAGACGAATCCTTGGTTGAAATGATAAGACCTTCTGCAGTTCAAGAAGAGAACAATGAGTCGATCTAGTTGGATAATGATGAGCCCTCATCTCCTACAGGCACAGAAATACTGGGTTCGGATAATGAAATGGAAGTCCAAAACGATGACTTCGAAGAGGGAATGATTTTTGCCCTCAGAGGAGTCTTGAATATTCCAAATGAAGGGAACGTTCAGGAGGAAGATGGTATCAAGCAGCCTACCATTCCGGATTGGCTGATGGAGAGGATGAAGATTCAGGCACCAGTCGAGGTTCAAGAAGAAGATGATACTACGGATTTCTTGGCAAGGTTGGAACAGGTTGCTACTAAGAAACCTGCCAAGAAATTTTCTACCATTCAAAGGGACGAAGCCGGCAGCCGTTCCATACATATCGCAGTACCAACAGTGGATAAAGCACAAGATGAGATCACTCCCCAAGACTACGCCATAACCACTATAGACCTTGGCCCAACAACAAAAGGCCAGGAAGTGGAAGAACTAGATAATTCCGTCTCAACTGTCAAGGCAAGATTGGAAAAAGAAGTGGCGAAAAAGAAGGAATACAAAAGGGAAGTCGAACGCCTGAAGGAGTATATACGGCATTTAACCCAGCCACTCAATCAGGGTGATGCAGTAGCTCCTCTTCTCAATTCCTCGCAGGAGATGGCCAAGGATGTGGAGCAAGGGATGGTCACGGCCAAGGAGGCCCAGGAATGGATGGTAAGCGAGGGCACGGAAGCAGCCTCGTTTATGGAGAAATTGGCACTTGCCTACAGACAAACTTCTTCTTTTCTTTCCAGATTGGTTGACATGGCAGAAACTTGGGACAACCTTCCGGACATCCAAGAGAGGCTCATTCCATGCCTCAAAGTACTAAAGGGTATTCCAAGGGAAGAATTGGTCAAAGGAAAGGTGATTGTTGCAGGAGCAACTTATGATTTTCACCATTGGTTTTGGGCAGTGACAATACGGAGAAAGATCCTGGAGAAGGCAAAGGCAGATGGGCTCAGAGTTGAGGAGCAAGTTAAAGAAATCCAGGAGAAGATTTATATGATAGCTGCAGATGTGTTTGACCGAGAGATTGTCCGGGAAAACGACATGCAACTAGAGAGGTTGAAGCATAAGGTTCAGGAAGTTTTCTTCTCTGCTACTGGACCAATTCTGAGACGGGATTTCGCAAAAGTGGCAAATCTCTTGTCCATCCGGGATGATTTTGTGAGATAGGAGACAGATTGGGAGAGCACCTTCGCCAAATGTGTTGAGGATTTGGACGGGCTTGAATTCAAGATAAGCATGCTGCCGCCAGTCACGAGGAGGAAGTTGTCACAGTCGCGTCCAGATTCATCGAGCACAATGCTGCCCAAGAAGATAGGGACGCCTTCCCTTGAAGATAGCTTCAACTGCCACTTCACTGCTTGTTACTGCTTGTTTGCTGGATGTTAACTAATGTTATTTTGGGCAACCCTAATTAGGGTTGGGTTGTATTAATCTTGGCCGTTGATGTTTTAATCTTGCCCTTTCATTTGATTTTGAAAACTCTATTTAAACTGGTGATCTCTCACTTTCATTTGTGTGAAGACAATGTATGAAATTGTTCCATTAAGACTATTTCCGATAATAAAAGCTCTTATGCATGATTTGCTTTGAACCACTTTTATTGTCAAGTAGTGAGCAAGGTTGCATAACTTCTTCTACCATAGATTAGAGTTAGATAGAGTTAGATTACAACTAAAGTAGAATTTGCTTTGAATATTGGTTAAGTGAATGCGAGATTGATCATATAGATTAAATGGTGAAATATTGCTCATACTTTCTTCGGATGGATGATTTGCATTCGATGCGTAAAGTTAGCCTGAGCTTGTGATTGTGGATGCCTAACTTCGGTCTCATTCGAGGCTTGAAAATTATAATCACACCCTTTGAAGATTGCACCCACTTTGCGTAGTTGTCCCAGGAAGGCGAAACAAAGCGTGGTTACTCCTTTCACCTGATCTTTACTGTCTCTTAAATTCCTAGGCGTAGAATAGATCCTCTAAACCCTTATCTTTTTGCACCTTTTTTTTGAGATCCAAATTGAAAGTCCTAATCAAAGAAACCTTTAATGATAAATCCGTCTAAGTCCTAAACTTGTGAAGAATTCTTTAACGTAAGTCCCTTTGTGTATTACCAGCAAATCACAACGCCCATTGAGCTTATCCACATGTCAAGACCTGACGAAAGAAACCTTGGAGTCACCATATGATCTTCTCGCAATCTTAGCATACACAGTGACTTTGTTCAAGAGAGGATAGAGTGTCTTTGGACATTTTATTTTGTGTGTTCGGTGGATGATAAAACGTACACCAACAGGTCCTAAGCTCGATTCTTAGCTGGTCCATGGAAAATAACATAAATGTTTAAAATAATCTTTAAAAACATAGGTAAGAGTGAATTTAGATAACCCATAAGAGTTTTTGTTTTACATTTATTGATCAAAAAACAAGTTCAATGAACACTATGGTGTCATGATTATAATTTACAAATCTGTATTAGTAATTTAAAAATCTCTTCTCCAAGTAAAGCTTCAAAGTGGTTCCTATTGAAGATCAAATGAAAGCCCTGCTGGTGCTTCGCCTTCTATGTCTTCCTGTGCTGTTACATCTGCTGCCCATTCTGCTGCTTCCCTCTCAAAATCAGCAACCTCATCCATAGCAAACAGTGGGCCAAGATCACATGGACTATCATGGCACATACCATTTTTCATAGTTCCATCACATTTAACTGTCAATAAATCAATGCAATGTTATTAACGACACAAATTGCATAAATAAGAAAAAAAAACACAAAAATTGTGTTTTCTGCCTGTTGCCTATTTTTTTCCACTGAGAGGGTACATTTTCAGTACGAACTTGGCTGAACTCACAAGTTTCACAGTGAGTTACTCACCTGCAATTAGTCAGTGAGTTTTTCAGCGAGTTGACTCACCAACCAGTTTTGCCTTGCAAGTTGGTGAATAATTAATTCAATGGGTTTTTTAACCATGATCTTCAGTAGGAATCCCAACACTTGAAGTACTCAAGTATGAAGCTTTGGGCAGTAATCACGTACTTTGAGAATCGATCATATGGCACGGAATGGAGCAGATCTAATGTACCAATAGAGGGTTCAGATATAGGCACTTCCTATTTTTCAATTAGTTCAGATGCTTTCAATGAATAATATGTGTTTTCCTATGGTTTTGATCATGCAAAATATTTCTCTGACAATCTGCACACTACAATATGATGATTTTGGGCAGGGGCCCTGGCTCAATTGGCAGAAAACATCCTGTTGCAGGCAAGTGATCACAAAGTCCAATCCTCCTGTCCGTTTGGTACCAAAGGGCATGCCACACCATCACCGGTCATATTAAAAAGTTTGCCCGGCATACTGCAGGTTATAGGGAGGCTAAACTGATTCCTGCAGTCTGAAAAAAAACAACAATAAGATGATTTTCAAGGACCCACTGTCATATTAGCTGCTGCTTCACTGACCATCATGTCACAGGAGATCCTGATTTCAGTCTGGGCACAAGATCTTACTTTTCAAACAAACATATTAAAACTAATGCGAGGCCATAAGGTTAGATAGCTGGGTATATTCCACCTCACTGTTACATCTCTTTATTTTATATCTTATTTTGTGTTTTGCATGTAGTTGCAACATTGTAGAATAAAAGGCTTCCTAGTGTCCAATGGTTGGCCATATGCATTTGGCTACAACTTCTAGTTCTATAAGCCTCAAGATTTCCCTCCTTGCATAAAACAAGACTCATATTCTTCAACTGAACTATTTATAGCAAATTGTTCCGACAGTTTGTTTCAAACATATAAGCGTCCATCTTATCATGGCAACTTTTGCAGCAAGAGAGGCAGTTTTGGGCATGCCGAAGACAAGTGTAAGTGTGTATCTGTATCTCAACGCATCTGACTTCCCAATACATTCATTGGCTTTCTTTGCTGCTAGTTTAACCAAGTCCGGATTGGAATCTCATACTGACTGCTAAAAGACTCAATTTTCACTGAAATTTGTGAACTTTTTCTAATTCTTTGTATTCTATTCATGTCACCACCAGCCATTGGGTTTGTCTACATATTTGTATTCCTATTCATGCAGTAACCATCCGTATTCTTCATGTCAGTTTTGGGTAATGACGGCCATCATAAAAGTACAGCTCCAGCTCCCTCTTGTTGGGTACTTTCCATTCTTCGTTCATCATACTGAGACAACTAAAATCATGGCTAATTTTTAATGCAGATTTGTGACGATTGTATATTTCATAGAGAAGGTGCAGCCATTAATGTGGATGAAAACATAAGCTTCACCAAGGTGTATAATAAAAATCATTTGTTGATGTTTAGGCTTTAAGATTGATACCCTATTTGTAACATTTTGCAGTCCAAGGGGTTGAGCTTAATTGGTTAAGATGTTGGGTTTTTATTGTGAAGACCCAAGTTCAAATCCACATAGAGATATCTAAAGTGAAATTCTAAGTTGTGACTCTTGGTCTTCCATAGTTGGCTTCTAATGTGGATGTGGTTTCTAAATAAAGTGGATTTCTAAGTAGTCACTGTTGGCCTTCCATAAATGATTTCTAGAGTGTTTGCTCATAAAGAGCTTGTATTAGTCCCTGCTAAGTGCTCACTAGAGCTTGTATTGGTCTCATATATATGCTTGTATGAACAGAATATTTATAAATGCTATTCAATAAATAAAAAAAATTATAAAGTTATATCCGTGGAAAGCAAGCAAATGTCAGAGTTGGTAACAATTCATTTTGAGGGAAAAAGTCATGCATATCTTGATATTATCTTATTTTTGAGGCTTGAAGAGTAATGCCAGTGAAACAGTAGATATTGTTTTTCCAGTTATACTATTAACTATGCCCTGTTAAACAGACTATTGTCCAGTTGTAAAAACAGTCATGCTCTTTTTTGGGTACAAACACTGCCACAGAAATTTGATGTTCTAAACTCTGCAAGTATGTTTTCTGATGGCATATCTTAACCAGATATAAAACACGTTTGGGGAATTTTCTTAATGAATATGACACTTTTGCATAGTTCAAACTTTTTTCTGGAGTAAAGATTTTTACTGTGATTTATTTACAAACTGATATTTAACTGTATAAGTTCTTGCTTTTGATCCTCTGAGAAGTTGATGGTATTGATCTACTCTGTATGTTTGCATGCTATCAGGCAATTTGTGGAAGAACCATTCAAGTGGCAACTTTAACTGGAGAGGTAGCTTTCATGCCCTGAAACCAAACCCAAAAAGTATTGTTCAAGAGGACTGGAGAATTCTGGATTATTTTCTAATAACCCAGAGAGTCTGCATATGTTTCCCTTCCTCTTCAACATTGCGGGTATCTCGTTCAACTACAAGCATATGGAAGGTATGGTATCCACACTTTTAACCTCATTAACAAGACTGGGAAGTGGACCTATGTGAAATCCCACTGCGAACCCAACTTGTGGGGTCAAACATTTATTGGATAGTTGCCTGTTGTGATTGAATCATAGAGATCCTCAGTTGCCTCAAATAATATCTGATGAGTTCAAGAGACAGTAGCTATGAGAACATTGCAAGAGAACGAGCCAACATCCTCTCTGATAAAGTAGTTCTCAATTTTCAAAGCACAAACAACTAATAGCAATAGAATCAATGTGCACCACCATAGCAGTACAAAGTCACATTGTTTTTCAAAACTCCTCTCTCTTGGCAAGTGTACAAAACAGAAATAACAATATAGCATTCACAGTCTCCAAGTGAATTTATTCTAGTTATCTGCTTTATTGCTTTTCGTTTCAAAAAAAAAACTCTTACAAAAGAAATTGGCTATTTTTAATAAGTTAACACTCGTATTTTTTTTATTGCTTAGAATCTCAAATTGGAGCATTGACCAAAAAAAATAAAAAAGTCTTCAAAGTACCCATGTACAAATAGAGGGTGGCAATAGTGTCAAACTATGAACATATCTAGTTGTCACAGCTTAATAGTTTAATGTTCAACATATCTAGTTGTCACAGCTTAATAGTTTAATGTTCAACATATCTAGTTGTCACAGCTTAATAGTTTGCTGTTCCCTAAAGGGGCTTGAATAACAAGACAATGTAAGGCATAGAGTATAGACATTCTACAGAGCTTGGAGTGCATGTACACCAAATACTGACCATTCAAATGTTTGTCCACAATAAAAACCCAATAAAGCAGCGCTAATTCAAGGCAGGTGCTTGCCACTAGTGGTACATGTTATTTCTAAGAATGCTCATCATGAGTATTCTTGTGACCTTTTCACACATCGCCCCATCGCAAATGGGGACCCCCAGTTGTCTGCTAGTTTTTAGGGTTTTGTCTCCTTGCAACGGTTTCATGAGGTCATCCTTATTGAGAGTTTCAGGTCAATTTGCAAAGAGTTACCCGAGCCAAGTCAATAATCCATGCTTGAATCAGTGCATAGACGTCATGGAAGCGCTCAGAAGGCCCAGGAAACGAAGATCGCCTGTGAATTCGGCCAATTTTGAGACTTCCTAATTTTTAGGAAATTTTGCTTTTTCGTTTTTTTTCATTTTTGCAATTTTTGGACCAAACAAGGTTGCCTATTTTTTAGAGTTTTGCTTTTTCTATTTTTAGAAAGTTTCTATATTTGGAAACGTCTCGAATTCCAAAAATCCACTCAGAAGTTCAAAAAACTCGATAGAACTCTCAGAAAATCAAAGAGAATTGAAAAATTATTGAAAAATCTGGAAAAACAAAGTAAAAAGCATGAAAAAATCAGACCCAAAAACGTCAAATTCTGGAAAAATCAGTCCAAAATCAATCAGATCTGAGCAAAAATCACCCAAAAGAGAATGAAATTCATGAGAAATTTGGTTAAGTCTGGAAAATTCGCCATTTCCAAGAAGAAAAATGCCAAGAGGAAGATGTCTGAAAGGTTTGGAAGTCCGCCAGCCATGAAGGAAGGAGTGTCAAACACTAAGGAAAGTCCGCCTTGCAATGTCCAAGCCTCCTTCAAAGTCCGCCATGCTCAAGGATGTCAAGTGCCAAGAACTTATGAAGTCTGCCATACTTGTCCTAGCCTCCTCCAAAGTCCGCCATGCCACAAGGAAGGATGGCATGAACCATCTAAAGTCCGCCCAGCCTCAATAGGAAATGTCTAAAGCTCTTGGACGTCCAAGATGCATATCCAAAGAGGAAGGAAAGTCCGCCATACACTTGAAGAGGTTGGCAAGATGTCAAGGAACTCCGCCATGCTTGTCCAAGGTGCTAAGGAAGTCCGCCTAGGCATCTGGAAGATTAAAATTTTGAAATTTTCACTAAGTATTGGTGCCTAGCAAGGAAAATTTCGAAATTTTTGCCTAAGTGTAAGAGCCTAAAAAGGTGGAGAATCGAAAATTTTGGCTAAGTGTTCAAGAGATAAGTGCTAAAAGGTTTGAAGAGATGATGTCCAAGACCATAGAAAGTCCGCCCTCACCTTGTCCAAGCACTTGGAAAGTCCGCCATGGTCTATGAAAGGGAAAATCTACAATTTTTGCTAGGTGTTTGGTGCCTAGTCAAGAGAAATTCGAAAATTTGCCTAAGTATAGAGGCCAAAGGATGAAAAATTAAGATTTTTGGCTAAGTGTTATGGCATTTTCAAGAGGAAAAGTGTTAGAACTTGAAAGGAGAGTGCTAATGAAAATTCGCAATGGCATGTGGAAAGTGGAAAAGACTTTGGGAAGTCCGCCTAGGCCAAGGCAAAGAAAAAAATGAAGTGTGCCTAGCATGAAAATGGAAGAGAAATTAATTCGCCTAAAGTTTGGATGTCTAGACAAAATTGGATAAATTTGGTCAAGAACACAGAGAAATGCACGAGGCAAAGAGGTATGAAATTTCGCCCTTGGCTAAGGGAGATAGAAATTTGTCAAGCGTCAAGGAAATTTGCTTGACAAAGACATCCGAACAAGGATTTTGCCTAGAAAAATTCGTCCGAGCAGGAAAAAATTGACTTTGGCAGAAGAAAATAAGCTCAGTGCAATTAAAATTTCGCCTCGGCAAAGAAAAATAAGGATCTGGCATAACATTTGACGACGGAATGGCTTAAATTTTGACTTGGCTAGACGAAATTGAGGACAAAATTAGAAAATAAACTTTTAGCCAGAGAAAACGAAGGAGAAATCAAAATAGCCATGGGTCCAAAACGAACGGGTTGGAATAAATTAAAATATTTTAATATTTTAATAATTTATTTCCACTACTCAGAAATTTAAATGACCTTGGACAAAATAAAGCTTGCCAGAGATGTTTCGAAAGAAAATAAATTACGCCAGGCAGAGATGAAATCCGATGGGCAAAATTAAAATTCGCCATGAATTTTTGAAACTTGAAAGGTCGAATTTAATTAAATATTTAATGTTTTCTTTCAAAATTCGAAAAAATCAAAGATAAACATTAAGCCAAAAATTGAATTTTTGAAGATCAATAAGATTTGCCTGGATAAGCTCGAGACGGATTCTTTTTGAAAAATAAAGGAAACTTCCCTGTTTGAACAAAAGAAAACAAATTGAGATCGAGAGAGAAGATGGCAGTTGCTAAAACAAATCAAACTCTTCAGCATTATAATGAGTTTCAGCAACTCATTTTTTCAAACACAGCTGAAGAGAAATTTAATCTCTCTCGGAATTCTCAGGCAGTTGATTGTTCAGTAGGAAAGATCGAATTTTCCAGAAGGAGAAGTAATGTTATGCTAAGGAAGAATTTTCGCAAGAAAGGAAAAGAATTATTTTGAATTCTTCTGTGCAAGAGGGGCGCACTTCATTAATTGCTTTTTGAGTAAATTATTAGAATTTAAATCTGATTTGCAGCCGGCAGTCTTTTTCTGAGGTTTGATGTTCAGTCAAGTAGATTCGCCATTCTTCTTTTGTCTTTTCATCTTGGCAAAAGTTCTGGCCAAAATTTTTAACTTTGTCCATTTACTTTCAGCTTGCTTTTTCGCAGCAATTTAATTATTTAACTAGCTGAAAGTAAATTTTCGAGTCCAAGGCATAAGAATAAATTATTTTAAAAAAAAGTCTTTGTATTAATGTTAATCTTTTTGACTGCAGGTTAATGACCACGGTGGGTGAATCATCAAAGAAACCAGCAATGAAGTTCGCCAGCAAAGGTGCTCAGGGGGAGACTAAAATCAATTCAAAATGGAAGAATGTCGTAGACACCGATCTCGGACATGTCGACTTCGATGAGTTTAAGAAAAGAATGTATGGACAGAATGGACTTCCCACACTGATAGCCAAACGGATAGTAAGAAACGAAATTTTTCAGGCAGCTGGATTCCCACCGGCAATGGATTGTGCAGAATTGATAGTGGAGTGTGCTATCCACTATGATGCTCAGAAGAGACAGATCATCGCACCTGATGAAAGAATCTTGGCACACTTAGGCGAGGTGGCAATCCAGGAAACCTTCGGCATCCCAGAACATTCACGGACAGTCTATAAGACCAAGGAAGAAGCCAACGGGTTATATGACAGCAAACCGGATTTGTGCGCCACAACTGTTAACAAGGCATGGATGGACAAGCCTAAGCCATCAATAAAGAAGATGCCCAAGAGACGCCGCCGGACAGATTTCAAAGAAGATTTTGGAGACATCATCTTGATGCTAAACAGAGTAGCCGGCAACCCGCAAGGCGCCTTTTTCAAGAGCTGGATGTACTATTTCATAGACGAGATCACTTCTGGCGTGAAAATGTTCAACTGGTCACGTATGATAAGTGACAACCTCCACGTGCAATTGATCAACCTCGAACAGACTAAGTCTTTTCACATGAGCTCATATATTCTCTACTTGTTGGCCAGATCATATAAGTATCCAGGACTAATTTGCAAGGGCAAAGTTGGCAACGGAGAAAACGAACTCAAACCTTACGACTGCTACCCACAACTCCAGTTGAAGGAGAAATCTCATTTCAAGAGGGTGCATGATGCCTTCCTAATGCATATTACCAAAAAACTTCAAGGAGTGCATCAGAGGTTGACTCATGAGGCGAAAAGTTTAATCAGTAAATACGGATCCTGGTTCATTCAGTTTCCTAAATTTACATATGTCAGGATCCAGGGATTTACTGGAAATCCCTATAAATTGCCCATTTATCCGACAAATCGAATGATTTTGCTCGAGGTCCTGAGACAGTTAGAGGAATATCAAAACATCCAGAGCCCGACCAAGAAGGCATCTGTCACATTCCCATTTTTCATCGGGAACATGTTAGAGTCCTGTCCATCAGCGCAGGCAGCTGAGAGTGCAAGGTTGGAGATCCAGTGGTATCCATTTACAGCCTACAAGTCCAGGGTCAACTTTCACCCATATCATAATATTCAGACAGTAGAGGGAAGAAGGTACAAGCACAAAGTGGAGTTGGAAGACTTCTGGGCAAATGCTGCCGATGAATATGAAGTCAGAAGAAAATTATGGTCCAGAATGCCAGTTGACTTCATGAGGGAAATTGAGTTATGACGTGTGCCTGACCAGTTACAAGATGATGGGAACTACATCCAGCCGCGCTTCGAGGAGAGTCGACCTCTTCCTCCCTTGAAATGGTCAGAACCTGAGCATGCGGATTTAGCAACGTTAATGAGGCCAGTAGTCAAGTACTCTCAGTGGTGGGTTGACCATCATACCCAAGAAATGAGACAGAGAAGAATAACGCTCACGTATGATTTACTAAGCGAGTCAGAATCTTATTCTTCTAATGCCGGTGCATCCCATCAGGATTTGGTTGAGATTGGAGAGAAAATGAAGGAAATAGTCCCAAGTACAGAGCCAGCTTCCAAAAGACATAAGGGAGAACCATCTCGTTCAGCGGCATCTCAAAATATTGACGAGCTGGTGGCTACAATAGATGAGTCCTTGGTGGAAATACTCGTACCTCCTGCAGTTCAGGAAGAGAACGATGAACCTATTCAGCTGGATGAGGAGCCTTCGTCACCTACAAGCACGGAGATACTTGGTTCAAACAATGAGATAGAAGTCCAAAATAATGACTTCGACGAGGGAATGATTTCCGCTCTAAGGGAAGTTGTGCATGTTCTGAATGAGGAAGAGGTTCAGGTAGAGGATGGAATTGAGCAGCCGACCATTCCAGATTGGCTGATAGAGAGGATGAAGATCCAGGTACCTGCAGAAGCTCAAGAGGAGGATGATACTGCCGATTTCTTGGCAAGGTTGGAGCAAGTTGCAATCAAGAAACCTGCCAAGAAATTCTCTACCGTTCAAAGGGACAAGACAAGCAACCGTTCCGCACACATTGCAGTACCCACGATGGACAAGCCACAAGACGAGATTACCCCTCAAGAGTATGCCATAACCACTGCAGATCTTGGCCCAACCTCAAAAGGTCAAGTGGAGGAATTAGATAATTGTCTCGACCATCAAAGCGAGATTGGAAAAAGAAGTGGCTAAGAAGAAAGAGTATAAGGAGGTTGAACGCCTTAAGGAGTACATACAGCATTTGACCCAGCCACTTGATCAGGGTAATGCGGTAGCTCCTCCTCTCCTCAATTCATCACAAGCGGTGACCAAAGATGTAGAGCACAGAATGGTAACAGCCAAGGAGGCTCAGGACTGGATGGCGAGCGAAGGAACGGAAGCGGCCTTGTTCATGGAGAAACTGGCACTTGCTTATGGGCAAACCTCGTATTTTCTTTCTAGGCTTATTGATATGGCGGAAACATGGGAATGTATTCCAGATATGTAGGAGAGGCTTATTCCATGCCTCAGGCTATTGAAGGGCACTCCAAGAGAGGAATTGGTCGACAGAAAGGTGATTGCTGCAGGAGCAGCATATGATTTCCATCACTGGTTTTGGGCAGTAACTATATGTAGAGAAGTCTTGGAAAAGGCAAAAGTGGATGGACTTAGAATTGAGGATCAGGTAAAGGAAATTCGGGAAAAATTTCATATGACAGCTGCAGAAGTATTTGATCAAGAGATTGTCCGAGAAAAGGACATGCAGCTGGAGGAGTTGAAACAAAAGGTTCAGGAGGTTTTCTTCTCGGCTACTAGACCACTTCTAAGACAGGATTTTGCGAGAGTAGCAAGTCTTTCAGCCATCGGGAATGATTTTGGGAAGCAAGAAACAGATTGGGCAAATACCTTTGCCAAATGTGCAGAGAACTTGGATGAACTTGAATTCTGGATCAGCATGCTACCACCCGTCACGATGGAGGAGCTCGTTGCAGTAGTGTCCAGGTTCGTCGAACGCAATGCTACTCAGAAGGATAAAGACGCCTTTCCTTGATAATAGCTTCAACTGCCTCTTTACTGATAGTTTACTGATTGATGACTCATGTTATTTTGGGCAACCCTAATTAGGGTTGAGTTGTAATAATCTTGGCCGTTGATATTGTTTTATTCTCGGCCCTTCATTTCATTTTTGAAACTCTATATAAACTGATGATCTCTCACTTTCATTTGTGTGGAGACAGTATATGAGATTGTTGCATTGAGACTATTTCAAATAATAAAAGCTCTTATGCATGATTTGCTTTGAATAACTTTTATTGTCAAATAGTAAGCGAGGTTGCATATCCTCTTCCGCCATAGATTAAAGTTAGAATTAGATTACATAGAATTTGCTTTTGAAAGTTGGTTAAGTGAATGAGAGATTGATAGTATTGATTCAATGGTGAAGTAATGCTCATACTTTCTTCGAATGGATGATTTGCATTCGATGCGTAAAGTTAGCCTGAGCTTATAATTGTGAAAGCTTAACTTCAGCCTCATTCGAGGTTTGAAAATTATTATCACACCCCTTGAAGATTGCACCCATTTTGCATATGTTGTCCAGCAAGAGGCGAAACAAAGTGTGGTTTATTCCTTTCACCGAATCTTTACTGTCTCTTAAGTTCTTAGGCATAGAATAGACCCCCTGAACCCTTATCCTTTTGCTTTTTTTTTTTTAGATCCAAATTGAAGTCCTAATTGAAGAGAGCCTTTAATGAGAAATCCGCCTAAGTCCCAAACTTGTGAAAATTCCTTTAAACATAAGTCCCCTTGTTTATTACCAGCAAATCACAACGCCCATTGAGCTTATCCACACGTCGAGACTCGACAAAAAAAACCTTGGAATTGCCATATGATCTTCTCGCAATCTTAGCATACGCGGTGGTTTTTCAAGAGAGGATAGAGTGTCTTTGGTCATTTTATTCTGTGTTCGGTGGATGATAAAACGTACACCAACATAGAATTGGCGCTAGGAGGGCTGAACAAAGAAAGGACGAATTATTCCAAGAGGGCTGAATGAAAAGAAATCTTTGCTACATCACTTGTATTTATGCTTGCCTCTCCTCCTAGGCACCAACATAGAATTGGCGCTAGAAGGAGGGCTACTACAACAAAAGGGATCATTTACAAGTTAAGGCAGTAGGCATGATGCAGAATGGTACTACCACATGAGTTTCCATTTCATGTACCTGTTGAACAACCGGATCAACCACTGACAGATATCATTGATCAGTTGTACACACTAGCTTGGAAGACACAGACCGATCGTTCCCAATTTGGACAGACAAGCCGTGTCCTCGCTAGAGAAGAAGAAAAAGGAAAGAGATTTGAGGAAGCAATCCAGAGGGATTTGATAAGGCAGAAAATTGATCGTCTGAAACAAACCTTTAACGAGATAGAGCAATCATATGCTACAGGCTCATCCTCAAATCCGAGTGTTGATAGTAAGATGAAGGATGGTGCTCCCGGCCAACGTTCCTGATCCTAATCAAGATCCTCAACCAGTGTTGCAGCCTAACTTGGGTTTTCACGACGAACAAGAGGATATCATCACCGAACTGTTCAGCCTCGCGTGGCAAGTGAGAAGAAGTGCTCCTGATTGGTTTCGCATGCGCTATATTCTTGAGGAAGAAGAAGAAAGAAAACAACGAATTGAATTCAATATCCAAAGGGACCTCCTTGTTGAAAGATTTGAAGCTCTTCAACAAGAGCAGAACCGACAGGCGAACCAACCAGCTCCTGCACCACCAGCTCCTACACCACCTCGACAAGAGTAAAGAAGGGCACGCTGGATCGAATCGGCTCTTTCTCAGCAGATAGACTTCGGAGAATTACTAGATCAACTCCAAATTCTTTTAAAGAATTTATAGAGCCATCGCCTTACAGGAATAGGCAGAGAAGGAAATCTGAAACGTCACAGGAGGGAACATCTGAAACGTCACAGAAGGAAATCTGAAACGTCACAGGAGGGAATAGCGCAGTTGGGTCCAATGAAGAGGTGCCAAGTGAGGGAATTCCTTTTGGTCTCTTTCAAGCCTCACCGCCGCATACTCTAGTTCCAGATTGTCAACAAGTTCCAGTGGCTGCACAACCAATGCAACCCGTTCCACCAGTTCAACCAATTCAAGTGAACCACCCAAACGGTCCCATGGCGTGGCGTCCAGCCAATGCGTCGCCTATGACGTTTGGAGTTTACCATGATTTACCAAAGAATCCAGAACATTTTTGTTCCAAGTTTCACAGTGGTGACCTGAACCACACTGCAAACGAGCATATCAAGCTTTTCGAAGACCACTTTCAAAATAGAGATATCCAAGAAGAAGATGTTGCCTGTAGGCTGTTCCCCTACACATTCGATGAGGAGGCTTCGTATTGGTATATCCATTTTCCAGCTAACTCCATCCGCACGTAGCAACAAATGAAGACTGCTTTCTTAGAGAAGTTCAGGCCACCCATTTCTCCATCTGATCTATATAGGCAATTTGTGGAAGTCAAAAGACAAGAACACGAGCCTATCAGCACGTTTAATAATAGATTCCACAAGGCTTATACAAGGCTGAGAGATCCTTACTTGTTAGACAATGCAGCGGCACTGCCCATATATTATGAAGCTTTGGATCGTCTTACAACCATGTTTGTGAAGTCGACAAACCCGCTCCCAATGGACTTGAAGAGAGCATATGCTGCAGCAATTACAGCTAGCACTGGTCTAGGAATAGGTATGGCTCCTGGTCCACTCAATTACTTGGGAAATGCAGCCTCCCAGAATCAAGTCCAAGATATTAATTGGGCATTGGCTCATCAAACGCCTATGTTGAACCCAGTTCCTCCAATGGGCAACCAAATGGTCCTTCATCCAGGAGCGCCTATGTCCCAAGTACCACCAACTCAGCCCATATATCTTCAGAACGCAACAACTTCGACACGGACTCAAGAGGAGAAGGATGAAATGAAAGACTTGATTGAACAAGTCAAGAAGTTGTCGACTGAAGTCACCTATTTGAAGGGACAAAATAGCCAAATTCAGAATTTTCAAAAGAGCTATCACGCGCCTCAAGGGAATTACCAAGGTCAAGGTCATTCTAGCTATCAGAGGGACAGTCAAAATTATCAAGGAAACAATCAAGGTTTCTAGAATAATAACTCAGGCTTCCAAAAGAAGACCTGGAACACCGGACCTAACAATGGTCCTGTACCATCACCCCTGGATAATCAACCAGTTGACAACCGTCCCTCAGACAAGGTATTCCTAGCTGAAGCAGCGCTATCAGGATGGTGCAAACTGCACAACACAGACCAACATTCCAAGTTACATTGTCGTGAGTTCCAAGTGGCCACAGACATTTTCAGAAGCGAGAGAAGGAATTCGGAGGCAGAAGATCCTCCAGTAACCGGATATGAATTAGTTCCTGCACCGAGGTATGATCAAGCTCTTGTGATTGAAAGTGTCCGATTTTCTCCCCAAGAATACCCACAGTATCAGCATAATCAAAGATTTCCACCTGCATCTGCAAACGGCCCAGTGGAGGCACCAAGGTACCAAGATGGATCAGAAATTCAAGACCCATCTAGTCGGCCGTCCATGGTCAATGGTTATAATTTCCCTCCACTATATAATAGTGTTCTGGTGGAAGGAACCAAGGAAGTGCTTCAACAGGTGTCTGGAAATCCATTCAGGATATACCAGGGGAACAATCGTCAAAGTGAACCTTTGACTACGTCTGTGCCACCAAACAATTTTCAGACCCCGCCAAATCCAAATGCTACCAATGTGACGTCTCTTCCCAAAGATTCGCCGGAATACCATCAGCAAAATCTTCAAGCAAATGGAGCTAGACAGGTCAACGTTCCACGAACGGAACAAACGAGACAAGCTACTGTTCCCCAAGCGGAACAAACAAGACAAGTGAACCCTCCAGTAGTACAGGTTCAAGCTCAGACAAGAGACCGTCCCCGGGAAGAGCTAAAGAGGTTAAGTTCGTATGTGTTGGAGGAATTCAAACGAATGAAGGTCAGCTTGCCTTTGATCGAGTTAATGAGAATCCCAGAGATTCGGGAAACGCTTTTGGGTAGTATGACCGAAGCAGTTGTTCCAAGAAATGTTCCACAAAATGTGCCAAATAGAGTACCCAATGCTTCGGCAAATACCAATATTGCTGAATTAGAAGTGGCAGACAACATGTTGGACGCTCTGCAACAACCTTCTGGTGTTGTAGGAATGACCCAGGCATTGTCTAAGAGTTCCAATCAAAAGGACATGTCACCAGAAGAAGTCCTTATGGATACAGATATTTTCCGAGAAGTCTTGGCAAATGAGCAACCGCATACCCCGCCAAGACAGGACATTGTTCCTAGAAATCAGAAAGAGAAGAACCAAGATACCAACAATCAGGACAAACATCCGGTAGTCTTCTACCAAGGAAAAGATGAGCCTACTCCGTTTCTATTGTCAGTTAGAATATTTGGCAAAATGCTACACAACTGTCTAGTGGATTCCAGTGCTTCCAGCAACGTGATGTCGCTCGCTGTCTGCCACAGGTTGGGACTTGTACCTGCAAGAACCAACAAGAAAGTCACACAGTTAGATAAAACGGAGGTCCCAGTTATGGGAGAATTAAACAATATCTACATGCAATTAGCGGCAGACCCGAGAATACAAAGCTATATAGACATCTCGGTGGTAGATATTCCTGACGGGTACGGCATGCTCTTGAGTAGAGACTGGGCAAGGAGGTTGAACAGATATATCGCCACGGACTTTTCCCATATGTGGCTACCATGGAAAGGAGTCCCAAACCAAATAAGGATCGATAGCACACCAAGACTCAAGTTAATGATTACTGAATATGGAGAGAACAATGAGATATTGTTTCTAGAGACAGATTTAGGCACTTACAGGCCTAAAACAAATGAAGTTCTCAAGTTACATGAATCAATCCAAGAAAGTAATCAGATGGTTGACTCCACAAATGTAGAAGGGGAGAGCTCCCAAGACAGTGACAGAAGGATGTTCGAGAGTTTCAGAAACTTTGTCTGGAGGAGTGTCCAAATGAAGACAGAATTGCATGAAGATATTCATATTCAGGATTTATTGTTACCAAATTGGTGCCGAGTACACAATACGGCTCATTCAGAATTCATTTGTAAGATGTGCCATAGGGCCATAAAAGAAGTACAAAGAAGTATTCCACAGGCATTCGGTTTTTCAGACCATGCAGAGGTCAATCACATCGATGGCTTTTCCTCAGTAAGAATACAGGAGATAGAACCTGAGCAAGAACATCAAGAAGAAAATGAAAACCCACAAACTCCGCAGTCTTCACAACAAGAACAAGTTTGGGTCTTAAAGTTTGATGGATCCCGATCGAAGAAAGGAGCTGGAGCTAGTTTTGAGTTGATCAGTCCGAAAGGAGAGGTATATCTTGCTGCTCACAGACTAGAATTCCCGTGCACGAACAATGTAGCAAAATATGAGTCTCTGATTCATGGGTTACTGCTAGCACTCAAGAAGGGAGCAAGAGTATTGTATGCTCTTGGAGATTCAGAAATAGTCGTGAAGCAGGTGAAGAAACAATATGTCTGCCACAATAAAAGATTGACTTGTTACCGCAATAGAGTGTGGGATATTATTGAGAGCTTTGACGCTTTCAACATTCAATCCATGAACCGATCGAATAATCAAGTAGCAAATTCTTTGGCACAAGCAGCCAGTTCACTGGAGCCGCTAGCCATGGATGGCATAAGTCAGTTCACGGTGGAGCTATCATCCATACCATCTATTCCAGATAATATTACAAACTTCCAGGTTTTTGAAGACGATGACCACATTCGTGAATTTCTGACAAGTTCAGATGTTTTTGCAATGCAAGTTATTGATGAGGAAGAAACACAAAAGGAAGCCGAATTCGATGATGATGGTATCCTGAACTTAAAAACAAACATCATTCCGAGAGGGATGATATAATTAGAGAGAATATTTGACCAAGATCAAATTGATCAGATGAAAAGTCAAAGGATTGAAGGTGATCAGTATGAGAAAGTGAACCTGGGATCAGAGCACGATATCAAAAATGTATGCATAGGAAAGACTTGTACACCCAAGGAAAAGATGGGAATTATTCAGAGCTTGAGACAGTTCCCTGATGTCATAGCATGGAGCTATGAAGATTTGAGAACCTACGATACCTCCATCATTACGCATACAATCCCGCTCAGGCCAAGAAGTAAGCCTTTCAGACAGCGCCAGAGACCAGTTAATCCGTTGTTGGAACCACTCATCCATCAGGAGGTCAAGAAACTATTGACAGCAGGGATCATATTCCCAGTGCGCCACTCAACGTGGGTCGCCAACCTCGTCCCAATGCGGAAGAAAAATGGAGAAATCAGTCTGTGCGTTGATTTCCGGAATTTAAACAGAGCTTCTGAAAAGGATAATTACCCGCTGCCATCACTGGACGAAGTGTTACAGATTGTCAATGGTTCGCGGATGATGTCCTTTTTGGACGGATATTCCGAGTACAACCAGGTCCTAGTGGAATATGAAGACAGATTAAAAACGGCGTTCACAACGAAATGGGGAACCTTTGCCTACAAAAGAATGCCCTTTGGGCTAATTAACGCAAGGGCCACGTTTCAGAGGGCCATGGACATTGCCTTCCGAGATTTGATTGGGAAGTGTATAATCATCTACATGGATGATCTGACAGTGTTCTCGAAGAAGAGAGAGGACCATGTGGAAGACCTAAGTAAGGTATTTCAAAGATGTCAAAGGTATGGGATTTCCTTAAATCCAAAGAAGTGCATCTTCGGGGTTACCGAAGGCAAATTGTTAGGCCACCTGATCACTGAGAGAGGAATACTGATTGATCCTGAATGCATAGAGGCAATATCAAGAATTCATCTGCCTACTAGCCAGAAGGAACTGAGATCTTTCTTCGGGAAGATCAATTTTGTTAGAAAATTTATCACCGGTTTCGCTGAGATAGTGAAACCTTTAAATGAAATGTTAAAGAAAGATGCGAAAATAGAGTGGACCACGCCAACAAAGAAAGCATTTGAAGAAATCAAGCAGGCTATCGTTGATGCTCCTATCTTGGTTAGCCCAGATTATACGAAGCCTTTCTACTTGTACTCCTTCGCATCAGAACATTCTTGTGTGGCAATGTTAACCCAGAGAACAGAAGAGAGGGACGAGCATCCCATAGCTTTCATGAGCTCACCTCTCAAGGATGCCGAATTAAGATATCCAAGTATCAAAAAGCAGGCCTATGCGCTGGTAAAGGCCATCAAAAAATTCAGGCATTATATCTTGAGTAAGGTTTTCGCCATCATTCCTGATGCAGCTGTCAAGACACTCCTAATGCAAAATGAGCTAGGGGAGAGAAGAGGAAAGTGGGTCGCCACTATCCAAGAGTATGACATTGAGTTGCAACCGATGAAGCTGGTCCGTGGACAAGCTCTAGCTCAGACCATGGCTATTGAAGGGCCTGGCTTAGGGCAGCAGACATATGTATTAACCGATACTTCCCCAGAAGAATGGTACTATGATATCATCGCATACTTGATAAATCACAAGTATCCTGTGCAGATGAACCTGGCACAAAAGCGAGCCTTCAGGCTCAAATGCCAACGCTATATGCTCCAAGGGTCAATTCTCCATAGAAGGAACCATGAAGGGATTTACTTGAGATGTGTGGGAAACGAGGAAGCTAAGAGAATTATGGAGCATTTCCATTCTAAGTTCGGGACAGGACATGGAGGAAGTCAGGCCACAGCTTATCAAATCTTAAGAGCAGGGTACTATTGGCCTTCTGTTTTCAAAGATGCATATGAGCATGTCAAAACCTGCCACATCTGCCAAATCACTGCAACCCGTGAAAAGAATCCCGCTATGCCATTACAGCCAATCACAGAAGTCAAACCATTTGCGATGTGGGGACTTGATTTTATCGGCACGATAAACCCACCATCATCAACACAACACAGATATATTTTCACAGCAACAGACTATTGCACCAGATGGTCTGAAGCACAAGCACTGAAGAATTGCACAACAGATGCAGTAATCAAGTTCTTAGAAGAACATATCATCACCAGATTCAGTTGTCCTAAGGCCCTTGTTTGTGACAATGGTTTCGCGTTCACTTCATTAAAATTTTCAAATTGGGCATTCGATTACGGGATCACATTGAAGTTTTCCTCGAATTATTACCCCCAGGGTAATGGACTGGCAGAGTCCACGAACAAGAATCTGCTTAGTGTCATCAAGAAATTGTTGGATCAGAACCCGAGAGATTGGCATTCTCAACTCAGGTTTGCTCTCTGGGCAGACAGGACAAGAGCCAAGAGGTCATTGGGAACCTCTCCATATCACTTAGTCTATGGGCAAGACCCCGTCTTTCCCATCCAACTAAGGATTTCGACACTCAGGTTCATGCACGAATACTTAGACCCAGATGATAGAGTTTAGATTCGCCTTTCACAATTATTGCTACTGGAAGAACAGAGAGATCAAGCTCTCGAAAACTTTGCTAAGCACCAAGGGATTGTCAAACGATGGTTTGATAAACGCGCAACAACGAAGTCCTTCAGAATATCTAACCTGGTCCTATATTGGGATAAAGCCCACGAACGAAGAGGGGATCACGATAAGTTTGATAACTTATGGAAAGGACCATACCAAATTGCTGAGATATTGGGAGAAAATGCATTCAGGTTAAGGACCTTGACTAGAGAAGACATCCCACTGCCCGTCAACGGGCAGTTTCTGAAACATTATTTCCAGCCTTGAGTTCCTTGGTGGAGCTTGTTTGTATATAGTTGCTTTCAGGATTTGTGTTTGCTTTCCTTAGATTAGTTGTCTTTCCTCGCTTTCCTTAGATTAGTCGTCTTTGTTTTCTTAGAGTAGTTGTTTTCTAAGATTAGTTTGCTTTCATTTCGCTTTGCTTTGTGTTGTTTTTGAATAAGGAGGGTGTCCCATTCCGCGAAAAAGGTGATGTTGCTTACACGCACACATTCTGGCTTGACCTCGCTAAGGTATGTTGTGAATATTCCTCGGGTAAACATTTATGAAAAATCTATGAATCCTAAATTAATTGTTTCTAAAGTATCTTAAGGTCAAGGTTAGTACTTGACTGGAAAGGAAGTCATCTATTGTGTCTTGATACCGAGTCTTACAGTTATTACATTTTTCACACTTAAAGAGTTCTCTGAGTCATTATGGTCTCCTAGGTGAAGTTGTTGGCTAGAAAGTAATCAAAAGTCTTGCTTCAACGCCACTATAATGCTCAAGCCCAGGTGAGCTTCATTGCTTACAGGCCAAAGTGTGGAAATACATGAAAAGAAAAGAATATCAAAATGAATCAAAAGAAAAGAATGAAAAATCAAAACACTTGGCTTTTGGGTATGCGGACATCTCTACAGGTGTACCAAAGAATCAAAACAAAAGAAATAAATCGCCGGAAGTAGAGCAATCTTCGTGACATTATAGAAGATAACCTCGCCGGGGCTATAGACGCTCGCTGGCAGCGAGGCTCTATCCAAGGATGCTTTTGAAGCTAAGATAAAAATACACTGGAAAGCCATCATGGAACCAAAGAGTCATATTGGTCTTCAGAGACAGGAATAAACCCATGTGCACACACTTATAACTGAAGGATAAGATATCTTGATATGGTTTAGGACCTCTCTTCCCTTTTGAAGTACTCTTCTTGGTCAAGGGATAAGTTAGGTAGAATTAATTCAAGATTCCGGATTTAAAGTGGATACTATCTTTGGAATGTTCAAGAACATTCCCCACATGGAGTCGACAGATGTTGTGACCTTTTCACACATCGCCCCATCGCAAATGGGGACCCCCAGTTGTCTGCTAGTTTTTAGGGTTTTGTCTCCTTGCAACGGTTTCATGAGGTCACCCTTATTGAGAGTTTCAGGTCAGTTTGCCGAGAGTTACCCGAGCCAAGTCAATAATCCATGCTTGAATCAGTGCATAGACGTCACGGAAGCGCTCAGAAGGCCCAGGAAACAAAGATCGCCTGTGAATTCGGCCAATTCTGAGAATTCCTACTTTTTAGGAAATTTTGCTTTTTCGTTTTTTTCATTTTTGCAATTTTTGGACCAAACAAGGTTCCTTATTTTTTAGGGTTTTGCTTTTTCTATTTTTAGAAAGTTTCTATATTTAAACGCCTCAATCTAAAAAAAATCCACCTCGTAAGTTCAAAACTCGGAGAACTCTCAGAAAATCAAAGAGAAAATTGAAAAATTATTGAAAAATCTGGAAAAACAAAGTAAAAAGCATGAAAAAATCAGACCCAAAAACGTCAAATTCTAGAAAAATCAGTCCAAAATCAATCAGATCTGAGCAAAAATCACCCAAACGAGAATGAAATTCATGAGAAATCTAGTTAAGTCTGGAAAATTCGCCATTTCCAAGAAGAAAAATGCCAAGAGGAAGATGTCTGAAAGGTTTGGAAGTCCGCCAGCCATGAAGGAAGGAGTGTCAAACACTAAGGAAAGTCTGCCTTGCAATGTCCAAGCCTCCTCCAAAGTCCGCCATGCTCAAGGATGTCAAGTGCCAAGAACTTATGAAGTCCGCCATACTTGTCCTAGCCTCCTCCAAAGTCCGCCATGCCACAAGGAAGGATGGCATGAACCATCTAAAGTCCGCCCAGCCTCAATAAGAAATGTCTAAAGCTCTTGGACGTCCAAGATGCATAACCAAAGAGGAAGGAAAGTCCACCATACACTTGAAGAGGTTGGCAAGATGTCAAGGAACTCCGCCATGCTTGTCCAAGGTGCTAAGGAAGTCCGCCTAGGCATGTGGAAGATTAAAAATTTGAAATCTTCACTAAGTATTGGTGCCTAGCAAGGAAAATTTTGACATTTTTGCCTAAGTGTAAGAGCCTAAAAAGGTGGAGAATCGAAAATTTTGGCTAAGTGTTCAAGAGATAAGTGCTAAAAGGTTTGAAGAGATGATGTCCAAGACCATAGAAAGTCCGCCCTCACCTTGTCCAAGCACTTGGAAAGTCCGCCATGGTCTATGAAAGGGAAAATTTACAATTTTTGCTGAATGTTTGGTGCCTAGTCAAGAGAAATTCGAAAATTTGCCTAAGTATGGAGGCCAAAGGATGAAAAATTAAGATTTTTGGCTGTGTTATGGCATTTTCAAGAGGAAAAGTGTTAGAACTTGAAAGGAGAGTGCTAATGAAAATTCGCAATGGCATGTGGAAAGTGGAAAAGACTTTGGGAAGTCCGCCTAGGCCAAGGCAAAGAAAAAAATGAAGTGTGCCTAGCATGAAAATGGAAGAGAAATTAATTCGCCTAAAGTTTGGATGTCTAGACAAAATTGGATAAATTTGGTCAAGAACACAGAGAAATGCACAAGGCAAAGAGGTATGAAAGTTCGCCCTTGGCTAAGCGAGATAGAAATTTGTCAAGCGTCAAGGAAATTTGCCTGACAAAGACATCCGAACAAGGATTTTGCCTAGAAAAATTCGTCCGAGCAGGAAAAAATTGACTTTGGCAGAAGAAAATAAGCTCAGTGCAATTAAAATTTCGCCTCGGCAAAGAAAAATAAGGATCTGGCATAACATTTGACGACGGAATGGCTTAAATTTTGACTTGGCTAGACGAAATTGAGGACAAAATTGGAAAATAAACTTTTAGCCAGAGAAAACGAAGGAGAAATCAAAATAGCCATGGGTCCAAAACGAACAGGTTGGAATAAATTAAAATATTTTAATAATTTATTTCCACTACTTAGAAATTTAAATGACCTTGGACAAAATAAAGCTTGCCAGAGATGTTTCGGAAGAAAATAAATTACGCCAGGCAGAGATGAAATCCGATGGGCAAAATTAAAATTCGCCATGAATTTTTGAAACTTGAAAGGTCGAATTTAAAAATATTTAATGTTTTCTTTCAAAATTCGAAAAAATCAAAGATAAACATTAAGTCAAAAATCGAATTTTTGAAGATTAATAAGATTTGCCTGGATAAGCTCGAGACGGATTCTTTTCGAAAAATAAAGGAAACTTGCCTGTTTGAACAAAACAAAACAAATCGAGATCGAGAGAGAAGATGGCAGTTGCTAAAACAAATCAAGCTCTTCAGCATTATAATGAGTTTCAGCAACTCATTTTTTCACACACAGCTGAAGAGAAATTTAATCTCTCTCGGAATTCTCAGGCAGTTGATTGTTCAGTAGGAAAGATCGAATTTTCCAGAAGGAGAAGTAATGTTATACTAAGGAAGAATTTTTGCAGGAAAGGAAAAGATTTATTTTGAATTCTTCTGTGCAAGAGGGGGGCACTTCATTAATTGCTTTTTGAGTAAATTATCAGAATTTAAATCTGATTTGCAGCCGGCAATCTTTTTCTGAGGTTTGATGTTCAGTCAAGTAGATTCGCCATTCTTCTTCTGTCTTTTCATCTTGGCAAAAGTTCTGGCCAAAATTTTTAACTTCGTCCATTTACTTTCAGCTTGCTTTTTCGCAGCAATCTAATTATTTAACTAGTTGAAAGTAAATTTTCGAGTCCAAGGCATGAGAATAAATTATTTTTAAAAAAAGTCTTTGTATTAATGTTAATCTTTTTGACTGCAGGTTAATGACCACGGTGGGCGAATCATCAAAGAAACCAGCAATGAAGTTCGCCAGCAAAGGTGCTCAGCGGGAGACTAAGATCAATTCAAAATGGAAGAATGTCGTAAACACCGATCTCAGACATGTCGACTTTGATGAGTTTAAGAAAAAAATGTATGGACAGAATGGACTTCCCACACCGATAGCCAAACGGATAGTAAGAAACGGGATTTTTCAGGCAGCTGGATTCCCACCGGCAATGGATTGTGCAGAATTGATGGTGGAGTGTGCTATCCACTATGATGCTCAGAAGAGGCAGATCATCGCACCTGATGGAAGAATCTTGGCACACTTAGGCGAGGTGGCAATCCAGGAAACCTTCGGCATCCCAAAACATTCATGGACGGTCTATAAGACCAAGGAAGAAGCCAAGAGGTTATATGACAGCAAACCGGATTTGTGCGCCACAACTGTTAACAAGGCATGGATGGACAAGCCTAAGCCATCAATAAAGAAGATGCCCAAGAGACCCCGCTAGACAGATTTCAAAGAAGATTTTGGAGACATCATCTTGATGCTAAACAGAGTAGCCAGCAACCCGCAAGGCGCCTTTTTCAAGAGCTGGATGTACTATTTCATAGACGAGATCACTTCTGGCGTGAAAATGTTCAACTGGTCACGGATGATAAGTGACAACCTCCACGAGCAATTGATCAACCTCGAAGAGACTAAGTCTTTTCACATGAGCTCCTATATTGTCTACTTAATGCCCAGATCATATGAGTATCCAAGACTAATTTGCAAGGGCAAAGTTGGCAACGGAGAAAACGAACTCAAACCTTACGACTGCTACCCACAACTCCAGCTAAAGGAGAAATCTCATTTCAAGAGGGTGCATGATGCCTTCCTAATGCATATTACCAGAAAATTTCAAGGAGTGCATCAGAGGTGTACTCATGAGGCGAAAAGTTTAATCAGTAAATACGGATCCTGGTTCATTCGGTTTCCTAAATTTACATATGTCAGGATCCAGGGATTTATTGGAAATCCCTATAAATTGCCCATTTATCCGACAAATCGAATGATTTTGCTCGAGGTCCTGAGACAGTTAGAGGAATATCAGAACATCCAGAGGCTGACCAAGAAGGCATCTGTCACATTCCCATTTTTCATCGGGAACATGTTAGAGTCCTGTCCATCAGCGCAGGCAGCTGCGAGTGCAAGGTTGGAGATCCAGTGGTATCCATTTACAGCCTACAAGTCCAGGGTCAACTTTCACCCATATCATAATATTCGGACAGTAGAGGGAAGAAGGTACAAGCACAGAGTGGAGTTGGAAGACTTCTGGGCAAATGCTGCCGATGAATATAAAGTCAGAAGAAGATTATGGTCCAGAATGCCAATTGACTTCATGAGGGAAATTGAGTTATGCCGGGTGCCTGACCAGTTACAAGATGATGGGAACTACATCCAGCCGCGCTTCGAGGGGAGTCGACCTCTTCCTCCCGTGAAATGGTCAAAACCTGAGCATGTTGATTTAGAAACGTTAATGAGGCCAGTAGTCAAGTACTCTCAGTGGTGGGTTGACCATCATACCCAAGAAATGAGACAGAGAAGAATAACGCTCACGTATGATCTACTGAGCGAGTCAGAATCTTATTCTTCTAATGCCGGTGAATCCCATCAGGATTTGGTTGAGATTGGAGAGAAAAGGAAGGAAATAGTCCCAAGTACAGAGCCAGCTTTCAAAAGACATAAGGGAGAACCATCTCGTTCAGCGGCATCTCGGAATATTGATGAGCTGGTGGCTACAATAGATGAGTCCTTGGTGGAAATACTCGTACCTCCTGCAGTTCAGGAAGAGACCGATGAACCTATTCAGCTGGATGAGGAGCCTTCGTCACCTACAAGCACGGAGATAGTTGGTTCAGATAATGAGATAGAAGTCCGAAATAATGACTTCGAGGAGGGAATGATTTCCGCTCTAAGGGAAGTTGTGCATGTTCCGAATGAGGAAGAGGTTCAGGTAGAGGATGGAATTGAGCAGCCGACCATTCCAGATTGGCTGATAGAGAGGATGAAGATCCAGGTACCTGCAGAAGCTCAAGAGGAGAATGATACTGCCGATTTCTTGGCAAGGTTGGAGCAAGTTGCAATCAAGAAGCCTGCCAAGAAATTCTCTACCGTTCAAAGGGATGAGACAGGCAACCGTTCCGCACACATTGCAGTACCCACGGTGGACAAGCCACAAGACGAGATTACCCCTCAAGAGTATGCCATAACCACTGTAGATATTCACCCAACCTCAAAAGGTCAAGAAGTGGAGGAATTAGATAATTCCGTCTCGACCATCAAAGCGAGATTGGAAAAAGAAGTGGCTAAGAAGAAAGAGTATAAGAAGGAGATTGAACGCCTTAAGGAGTACATACAGCATTTGACCCAGCCACTTGATCAGGGTAATGGGGTAGCTCCTCCTCTCCTCAATTCATCACAGGAGGTGACCAAAGATGTAGAGCACGGAATGGTAACAGCCAAGGAGGCTCAGGACTGGATGGCGAGCGAAGGAACGGAAACGGCCTTGTTCATGGAGAAACTGGCACTTGCTTATGGGCAAACCTCATATTTTCTTTCTAGGCTTATTGATATGGCGGAAACATGGGAATGTATTCCAGATATGCAGGAGAGGCTTATTCCATGCCTCAGGCTATTGAAGGGCACTCCAAGAGAGGAATTGGTCGACAGAAAGGTGATTGCTGCAGGAGCAGCATATGATTTCCATCACTGGTTTTGGGCAGTAACTATACGTAGAGAAGTCTTGGAAAAGGCGAAAGTGGATGGACTTAGAATTGAGGATCAGGTAAAGGAAATTCAGGAGAAAATTCATATGACAGCTGCAGAAGTATTTGATCAAGAGATTGTCCGAGAAAAGGACATGCAGCTGGAGGAGTTGAAACGAAAGGTCTAGGAGGTTTTCTTCTCGGCTACTGGACCACTTCTCAGACAGGATTTTACGAGAGTAGCAAGTCTTTCAGCCATCCGGAATGATTTTGGGAAGCAGGAAACGGATTGGGCAAATACCTTTGCCAAATGTGCAGAGAACTTGGATGAACTTGAATTCCGGATCAGCATGCTACCACCTGTCACGATGGAGGAGCTCATTGCAGTAGTGTCTAGGTTCGTCGAACGCAATGCTACTCAGAAGGATAAGGACGCCTTTCCTTGATAATAGCTTCAACTGCCTCTTTACTGATAGTTTACTGATTAATGACTCATGTTATTTTGGGCAACCCTAATTAGGGTTGAGTTGTAATAATCTTGGCCGTTGATATTGCTTTATTCTCGGCCCTTCATTTCATTTTTGAAACTCTATATAAACTGATGATCTCTCACTTTCATTTGTGTGGAGACAGTATATGAGATTGTTGCATTGAGACTATTTCAAATAATAAAAGCTCTTATGCATGATTTGCTTTGAATAACTTTTATTGTCAAATAGTAAGCGAGGTTGCATATCTTCTTCCGCCATAGATTAAAGTTAGAATTAGATTACATAGAATTTGCTTTGAAAGTTGGTTATGAATGAGATTGATAGTATTGATTCAATGGTGAAGTACTATACTTCAATGGATGATTTGGTATCTCGGATGCAGTTAGCCTGAGCTTATAATTGTGGAAGCTTAACTTCAGCCTCATTCGAGGTTTGAAAATTATTATCACACCCCTTGAAGATTGCACCCATTTTGCGTATGTTGTCCAGCAGGAGGCGAAACAAAGTGTGGTTTATTCCTTTCACCGAATCTTTACTGTCTCTTAAGTTCTTAGGCATAGAATAGACCCCCTGAATCCTTATCCTTTTGCTATTTTTTTTTGAGATCCAAATTGAAGTCCTAATTGAAGAGAGCCTTTAATAAGAAATCCGCCTAAGTCCCAAACTTGTGAAAATTCCTTTAAACGTAAGTCCCCTTGTTTATTACCAGCAAATCACAATGCCCATTGAGCTTATCCACACGTCGAGACCCAACAAAAGAAACCTTGGAATCGCCATATGATCTTCTCGCAATCTTAGCATACGCAGTGATTTTTCAAGAGAGGATAGAGTGTCTTTGGACATTTTATTCTATGTGTTCGGTGGATGATAAAACGTACACCAACAAGTATGTTGATTATGCATGGTTCATGAGCGGCCTGCCTGTCATGTCCCCGGAATTGTAAATATTGAGACAAATAAATAAACCAAATATCAAAATAATAACGATGTCTCAAATAAATGAAATAAATGACAAAACATATATATATATATATATATGCAATTTTATTATAATTATAATTATAAAGATAATATTAATATATAAATAGTAACAATTATTATAATCATTTATTATAATGATACTATGAGATAAATACAAATACAAATAATGATATTATAATTATATTTAATCTCTTTTTATCTCCTATAAGATAAACTAATAAATACATACTCCCACAAACTATAATAAAGTATAATAA
>VDFB02000015.1:469495174-469516963 GCA_007258455.2 Sequoia sempervirens
ACATACATGACATACTGCATAGTAGAAAAAAGGACCTCTTGCTTGACATGAGAATAGTTCATGATAAATTGAACTTAATGAGGCCTCGATTTAGGTGTTGTGAGGAATTTTATGCATCCACACTAGGTCTTTGACCCTTGAAAACTAAATAAAATGCATTTAACGATGTCTTGTAAAGGTGTTGTAAAGTGTTGTAAGATACTTTCACACTTTTCTAGACTTAATAAACCCATTTTCCCTTAATTTAAAATTATAAAAATATTTAATTGCCTCTTCACATCAATCTAGAAGACTTGTAAAATAAATTTAATGTTAAACTAGTGTTGTAATCTATCTCAAACAATCACATTGGCTATTGTTCCTTCTTCAGCTGTCTAGACCTCATTTTAGTGTTGTAAAGTGTATTTAATTACACTTTCACATTGAATTATGTGTCCCAAGCCCTAATTAACCTTTACACCATCACTAATAGGCCCCTATTAACCCATATTGTGCATCCTAAGGCTTAAATTGATGAAATACTTGACAAAGCTATAATTTAAACCTTATTTTGTTATCTCTTAGCTTCCTAGCTATCAAATTCACCTCCATGGGACCCATTCATCATATATAGCGAATTAGTCCCATCGAGGTGGGACCCATTCGCCATGGGTAGCGAATGAGTCCCATTTGGCTCATTTTTTTACCTTTCAGCAGGAACAAAGTGAAATTTAAGTTTATTATTTCATGTTAGCCTATGATGAGGTATTAATGGGTAAAATAGGTGAATTTCCTAAAAATGGAACCTTATAAGCCCTAATTTACATCTACAACTCATTTTACATCTCATTTATCATTCATCCTCTCAAGCAAGCTAGGGTTTTAACTTTACAAGCCATTCAAGATCAATTTTCAAAAATTTAAGGGAAAATTCTTCATGTTTCACTATAGACATTCAAGAGCAGACATCATGGCAAGGTAATAAACTCCATTATTACATCTTTCATTACATTCTTTGATCATTTTGGTTTAATTACCTAAAAGGGTTTTGACCAAGGCAAACCCCCATGCCCTAACATTCAACATCTCTCTCTTTCTCCTTGTGTGTTTATAGATCTAAGACTCTTGGAAGCTTGGAAATAATTAAGAATCAAGTTGAAAATTTTCTTAGGTCTTCTCTTCATTGATCAAGTCAAAATATCAACAAAAACTCACTTTCAGACCTGTAAATCAAACTTTCGGAAGTGGGCACCTATAGAGAATAAAAGTATAGACCGAGAGCTCCAAATTCCACCTTTAAATATTCAAAAATTCAAAAGTGGACTCATTCACCATGAGTGGTGAATGATTCCCACTTATAGGTCAATTTTTAGTTTTTTGCATTTTTAGATACCCTTTTGTTAGAAACAGGTTCTGACTTAGTTTTGCAGAACTGGGATTGATTCGCTCAAAATGGAAAATGAGTCCCACCGGGCCTAAAAAATAGCATCAAAAAAATTTCAAATGTAATTTCCATCCTTCATCAAGATTCCAGGTGGACACTTTCAGTTTGGTTAATTTTTGTTAAGTTTTTCATTCATTTCTACATAGCACAATGTGTTTTCAAACAAGTCACATTTCTTAGGTTTTGCATACTTAATCAATCGATCTCATCAATTAGCTACATCTAGAACATTGAATTTAGACATAATTTCATCATACATGTCTTAGATTGAATGAACCACCTAGATTTTGGATGTGGGATCTATCTCTTTTTGTTAGGTGAAAGATCCTAATTGAACAAAAGAGATCTAGCATTCCCGATCCCAAAAATCTATGATTCATTTTATTTCTTTTCAAACACTTTCTTATCTGATTTTGGACTCTTTCATCATACATATAGCTTGCATGAATTCATTTGCACACTAGGTTTCAAATTTTGCATTCATAAAAAGTGCATTTAGGTTGCATTGTTGGCATCCAAATTCATTCCAATTTTTTGAAATTCTACATTTTTCACTTAGGTCTGCATCATAGCACTTAGAAATCATCAAAATCAGTCATTTTTTTTTGAAAAATCTATAAAAATTTCATACTAGGACTCATTTTCCAGCCTGGGCAAATCAGTCCCTTTTGTCCCCTAAAACTTCCTTTTATAGAGCTAAAAACCCTATTTTTAGGATTTTATTTGGTGCCATTTCATAGCTGTATCAGTTGGCTGCATTTCTGTAACATGCATTTCATCACATCTAGCCTAAATCAACTCATTTCATGCATTGTTTAATTTCACTTTTGCATTCACAACATTTCATTTTCAGATTGTTGCATTGTGTAAATAGATAATTAGCTTACATAAAAATTGAACATTACATTTCTTTTAATTCCTTGCATTGTACTTTATTTCCTTTTTCATCATAACACATTTTCTTTCAAGAGATGTGGCTTTGATTTTGTTAATATTGGATTGGATAAGTAAAACATTCCCTCTTATGAGTTCACTTTTGATTACCACAATGAGGACTTTAAGAAACATGATCAAACTATTGATACAATCCTTCATCTTACATTTCCCATTGGTGAGAATAGTAGTGTTGAAAATCATAACAATCATACTTGTTCTTCTCCCAATACCTCTCCTATTAGTGAAGAAGGTATCCTTGTGAAGAAAGTTACAAGTCTTGAGGGTCTCGATCTTTCATCTCCTTATTCCCCTTTGGATGATGCTCGACAACAAGAACATTAGATCATAGACACATTCCTACACATCACCATACCAAGTCTCCATGGTCCATACAATCAAACTTGTCTCTCTCCTAATATCCCTCCTCAATGTAAAGGGGATAGGTTGGTGTTAGAAGAAATCCCTATTAAGACTCATGAAACCCTTGATCCTCCCTTCCCTAATGCTCCTCCCATTTTGGAAAACCTATTTGAAAATCATAATGGTCCTTCTCTTGATGCCTCTCCTAATTGTGATGAATCTCCCTTACAAATCTCAAGCTTGGATGAACAGATTACAAGCTCTCCTAGTAGGGTAGTTAATATGGAACAAGAGAATGAGACCTTAGAAAAAACCAATAATCAAATAGAATCTTCCCCTAATCTCCCCACTATCAATTATCAGACACATTCAACCATTAATAACTCCCTTAATTGTGATGAAGTTATTTTGAATGAAACAAACATTAATTGTCACAAACATGTGGTTTCTTGTTCTCCTAAGAACTCTCCTTCTAGGGAGCATATTATGACCCAAGACAAAGATAACATTGGCATTAATGATAGTATGCCCTTCAAAGACAATTTAGACTTTCACTTGTTAAGGGATGTTAACATTATTCAACCTCAACTCATCGTTTACCCACCATCATATAAACCTTCACATAAATGCAAGATTACTCTTTATCCACCTTCACACAAAAAAAACCTCAACATAAACCTGAATTCACCCTCTACCCACCTCAAACTAATGTGTCACAACAACCGAGTTATAATACTATTTCTCATACATATAACAATTGAAATAATCCACAACCACTACAACCAACCCCACCCTCCTTACGTTTACCAAATTCATCTAGTGCTCCTCATTACCTCCCACACACAAAGGAGTACGATCTTGTTGAACAATTAAAGAATACTCCTGCAAAGATTCCCTTTGGGATTTACTTTAGAACTCACAAAATACCACAATATTCTTCAAAAAACCTTTAAACAAATTGTAGTTCCTCTCGATACGACTGTGAATGATGTAGTAGCTTTAACCCACCAAACAAATCAAACTAATCTAGACAGTGCTTTCCATTAAAATGAGCTCCCTCCTTTAGAGTTACAAAAACAAAATGAAGCTTTAATGATCATTTCTTGATACAATCGGATAGGGATAAAGTGAATCCTTATTGATAATGGTTCTACCCTTAATGTATGTAGTGTGAATCTCCTTCATAAATTGTGTGTTTACAAGTCACAAATAAAACTTGATTCTATATATGTTTGAGGATTTAATAATACAACAAAGCAATCACTCGGTGTAATCACTTTTCCTATTATAGTTGGGGTGGTTACTTTGCAAACTCCTATTCATGTCATGCCTTATGATTTGTGTATAATCTTCTTCTAGGAAGACCATGGATTTATGAGATGAATGTAGTTCCTTCAACCCTTCATCGTATAATGAAATATTTCTATAATAATAACATTTATCAATTTGAAGCAGATCACAAGCCTGAAAGTTTCTTGCACCTTGAAAAAGGAGCTACAAGTCCTCTAAAAACATTGATTCAAACATCCAATATACATCCTCTTGAAATTGAACAAAACAATGAGGAATTGGTGTCTAAATTATTTGATGATGATTGGGGATCCTTAGAATTCACACCATCATTTATGGATGAATACATAATCAAATAAAAGAAAGATAAGAAACAAGAACCAACCATCATGTCAATGCAAAATTCTGACAACCTTTTGAAAGCATCCACCTCAACCACTTAATAGAACACCACAAAATACACAAAAAACTTTGAAAAACACAATAACGACAACCACTTGATTCCAAATGCATGAAGAATCTTTATGGAAAAGGTTATGAGCTCATGAAATAACTTGGACATAGTGGAAAAGGATGTGGTGCTAATGAACAAGGTATCTACAACCCTATTGACCCTAACACACAACAAACGACTCGTGGTCTTGGTTTTTTTCCTTTGTCCAAACCTTTACACAACATCAACAATATCACACAACATACTTCTAAACCATCCTTAGCAACTAGTGGTCTTGAACATCATCCTTTACCAAACATGCAACACACAACTACACCTTTGCTTAATGTAAATTTCATCTCGTAAAATGTTCATGATTTGAATTCGTTATATTTTATACCCTCATATAATGGAGATAATAAAATATCACAATCTAAAGAGTCTTACAAAGATATGAAAATCATTACTAAGCAACATGTATCTTTCTCACATACCTCAAGACCACCTTCTACGATAGATCAAGAGGGTATCTTGTGGAGACTCCTCCAATATCACTTGATCACCCTTCCCCCTAGAACTCATAAGAAATGTTATGAAAAGACCTCATTATATGCCTATCATAGAGTTCATGGTCATTCCATTAATGAATGTAAATATTTGAGTCATAAAATACAACATTTTCAGGAGTTTGGTATGATTCCCTCTATGAGGGCACCTCATTCCTCTAATTGATACCAATTTTCACTCTTTCCTACATTTCATCAATTGTTTTGACTCACCTTTGTCTTGCACTCAGTGGGGGAAAGGGGTTTAGTATATTTTCCTCATATGTCACTTGTCGTTGGCTCTTTTGGATAGTTGTTATCTTTTCATAAACATACAAGAGAAAGTTTGGGATGTGGACAACATGCCTTAAGTTGGCTCGAATGTGACATACTACCTTTTTCTTGACGTAGCTTCTCAGAAACATATGACTTGGCATAGGGATTTCTGAGTGAGCTCTCATATCCTCTTCTTCTACTTTAAAGTAATTGCTCACAGTACTAGTGTTCACAACTGCTTTAAAGTGGCGGAATACATCACCACTCACATTTCATTGTATTATTTTTATCTTCTTGCGATGCGTCTTGTTCTTTATGGAGTCATTGGGTTTGATTCCCTCCAAAATCATGATACTTATTTTGACTTATCCTATCTTGGAGACATTGAGCATGATGTTCCCTAAGATGAGCCGTTGCACAAACTAAGAAAAATCACTTTGAATATTCCTTACACTACCTTGCATTAACAATGTCTATGAGTGTCAAGAATACAAAGCTTTTCTTACCCATAGAGCTTGAAAATCATTTTCCTTTGTGGTGCCTTATTAAAGTTATCAGGAGGTATAACTTTGATATGGTTGAGCAAGAAGCCCATTCAGCAGCACGACTTTCCCCATAGCCACCTATGTGTTTGAGTAGATACAAACTAGCATATGTTTCTCACCTTTAAGATTTCTCACCCTGTAGATAATCAAAAGTTTTGTTACCCTAGAGTGAGCATGTTGTGGAATTCTCACCTGATAGACAACCAAGATTTTTGTCACCCCAGAGTGAGTATGCATTTTCTCTTCAAAACAAACAAGCCTAGATCTAATACACAACTAGTTGGACAAACAATAGAAGCTTGATCCCCCTTTTTCATTTTTGTCTTCTTTAATTGTCATTGCATGATTATGTATCTTGTTGGTTTGACTTAGGATCTTGGATCCTAGGGGCTTGTGAAACCTCCTTTGATCTTTTTCATTCTTTGTAATATGCATCTGTACACTCAGATCTCTCTTGAATATCTACTTTAGTGTGAGTTTGAAGCAAGTTCATCCTCTCACTAAAGTGGGGGCTAAATGCACCATGGAAAAAATGACCTCTTGCTTGACATGGGAATAATTCATGATAAATTGAACTTAATGAGGCCTTTATTCAGGTGTTGTAAGGCATTTTATGCATCCACACTATGTCTTGGATGCTTGCAAACTAAATAAAATGCATTTAATGATGTCTTGTAAAGGTGTTGTAAAGTGTTGTAAGATACTTTCACACTTTTCTAGACTTAATGATCCCATTTTCCCTTAATTTAACATTATAAAACATATTTAATTTCATCTTCACATCAATGTAGAAGGCTTGTAAAATAAACTTAATGTTAAAGTAGTTTTGTAATGTGTCTCACACATTCACATTAGTTCTTGTACCTTACTAGGTTGTGTGGACCTCATTTTAGTGTTGTAAAGTGTATTTAATCACACTTTCACATTGAATTATGTGTCCCAAGCCATAAATAACCTTTTCATAATCACTAATAGGCCCCTATTAACCCATATTGTGCATCTCGAGGCTTAAATTGATGAACTACCCGACAAAGTTGCAATTTAAACCTTATTTCCTTATCTCCTAGCTTCCTAGCTATCAAAATGGCCCCTATGGAACTCATTTGACATAGATGGTGAATGAGTCCCGTCCAGGTGGGACCCATTCACCATGGGTGGCAAATGAGTCCCATTTGTCTCATTTTTTACCTTTGAGCAAGAAAAAAGTGAAATTTAAGTTTATTCTTTCTTCATGTCAGCCTGTGATGAGGTATTAACGGGTAAAATAGGTGAATTTCCTATAAATACAACCTTCTAATCCCTAATTTACATCTCTCAACTCATTTTACAACTCATTCATCATTCATCTTCTCAAGCAAGCAAGGGTTTTAACACTACAAGTCATTCAAGATCATTTTTCAGACATTCAAGGGTAGATTCTTCATGTTTTGCTACAACCTTTCAAGATCAAATATCATGGCAAGGTAATCAACTCCATTGTTACATGTTTCATTAGATTCTTTCATCATTTTGGTTTAATTACCTAAAAGGGGTTTGACCAAAGAAAAACCCCCATGCCCTAACATTCAACATCTCTCTCTCTTTTGCCTTGTGTATTTGCAGATTTAGGACTCTTGGAAGCTTGGAAATAATTAAGAATCAAGTTGAAATTTTTTTTTTAGGTCTTCTCTATTTACAAAACGAGGACATAAAACTGAGAGGGGGGGTGGATCAATTGTCACAAAATATTTAAACTTTTCAAACTTAACTTAACTTGATGTCAGAAATGAACAGTAAACCACAAAAAATCAACACATTAGAAACACAAAGAAGACAAATATTTTTTACGTGGAAACCTTGTTAGGGGAAAAAACATGGTGTATGTCAATCCACAATAATATACCCTATTAAAAGTATAATGAAGAATAATGGGAATGCACATGCATTCAAGCACACTGCCTAGAGCTCACTGCTCAAATATAAGAGGGATCACTCTCCAAAGAAGACACACTATCTTATAGAAAATTGGATTATATCTATAGGGTATGAACTAAGAAAATAGCTTCTACAAAATCCTAATTATAGTTCTGGTTAAGCACAAAAACACTCCTTCACACTTCGTTCAAACTTCTTCACAATCTGCTCTGCAATCAAATGATTAGATCACTATTCACACACTTTCTCTTTCTCTGGCACTTCTTCACTACATAACTTCACACAAAAAACCACTCTTATATATCTACAACATGGAATTACATCAACAACTTTGTCAGCCAAAATAAATATAAAACATATACACAATGCTGGCCCAAATTTACAAGTAAATTTTCAATGTGAATCAAACACTATTGGCCACAAAATAATGAAGACTTAAAAAATATGCTCGAGCATGCCAAAAATTCAAATTTTAATCTCCAAGGATCCACAATACATTACAACCACCATGTCAACCAAGAACATAAAACCCAAACACAAGACAAAAATCACCAACCACGAGCACACTGATCAACATAGACATGCAACAAAGATAGAGCATGATCTACAACCATCCACAAGCATCAAGAATCATCAGAGAAGAATCTGCAACAATAAAAATTACTAGAATCACATCAACTTCAATCAAGAACACTAACTGAAGCCATAGAAAAGCTGTCAGAACACAATTGTTCATAACACAATTAAATCTTCACGCGGACCTCTCAAACTTTCGGTGGATAGACTAGATACACTAAAAAATATACCATTTAGTCCACAACAACTAATCATCAATGTATTGAGCAAGACACCTTCATAACCTTCACTATTCCACTATCAACTTGCTAATAGTGTTGACATCAATGACAACCACATGTTAGCAACACAACCATAGAATCCAAAAGTATCCCCCTTTGGAATTGATGGAAACACATGATGTGAAAAGCAACATCAACACAACTCTCAATCAACACTTATTCCCCCTTAGATTTTGACTCTTCTCCTCATGCTATTTTTCACATTGCTTTTCTCTCCTTTTGACATCAATGGCAAAGATAAGCATTATCTTTCCACATACAATATTTGAACCACATATCTATAGATCTGACTACTCCCCTTGAGTAGCAGCCATAGAAACATCAATCTAGATAAGAATATAGCTATGAAGCATATGGATTGATGCAAGTAAATGCATCTCTAGTTCTTATCAGGAGGGGTAATCACCCCTAATATCCCTCTTAGATACTCAAAATTATCCTTTGGGAATGACGGTGAAATTGTCTACAATCTATTCTTTGGTAGGCACATACTCCAGTTTGAATTCTTTCTCACTCACTTTCTCCCTCGAGAAGTGAAACTTGATTGATATATGCTTGGTCTTAGAGTGTAGCACTAGATTCTTCAATATGTTTATTGCACTTGAGTTGTCATAGTATATGGAAATAGGCTCATCATATACTACTCTGATATCTTTCAACATCTATTTCATCCACAACACTTGAGTATAATTATTTACATCAACAATATACTCTACCTCAGCAATAGATAGGGAAATGGAATTATGCTTTTTACTCAACCAAGGCACCATCTTCTTCCCTAGGAAAAAGGCACCACCACTAGTGCTTTTCTTTTCATCTACATCTCCTACCCAATCCACATTAGTATAGGAACTCAAGGTAAGATAATAATCTTTAGGAGACCAACGACCAAAATCAATTGTTCCTTTCAGGTATCTGAAAATTCTCTTTACAAGAATCACATGAGATTCTTTCGGATCAGCTTGATATCTAGTAATCATACACACAACATTAATGATGTCTGATCTATTCTGAGTTAAGTAGAGAAATCCTCCAATCATTGACCTGTATTTTGTTTGATTTTCCTTAGGACAATCATCATTTGTTGTTAACTTACATCTAGTTACCATGGGTGTACCAATAGGATTTGATTCTTCCATTTCAAAATTCTTTAGCAACTCTCTCACATATTTGGACTAAGATATTAAAATCTCATTGTCTAATTGAGTGACTTGCAATCCTAGAAAAAACTTCATCTCTCCAATAATACTCATTTCAAATTCACTTTTCATTTCATTAGAAAACTTTGTACATACATCATCATCACCTCTAAAAATAATTTCATCAACAAAGACTTCAATAATCAAATCTTTATCATGATCCAACTTAAAATACAAGTTGTTAGCAATACCTATATTGAATACAAGCTTTAGCAAGTATTTATCTAATGTAGAATACCAAGCTCTAGGGGCTTGCTTGAGTCCATATAGAGCTTTCTTCAATCGACAAACCATGTCTTCCTTATCATTCAGTTGAAATCCATCTAGTTGTTCAACATATACCTCTTCTTCTATCTCACCATTCAAAAAGTTTTACTTCACATATTTGATAGACTTTGTATTTCTTATATGTGGCATAAGCAAGAAATAATCTTATAGCTTCAATTTTGGCAATAGGGGAAAAGTTTTCTTCAAAATCAATACCTTATGTTTGTGAATACCCTTTACATACCATTTTTTCTTTATTCCAAACCACTTCACCTTGTTCATTCAACTTATTCCGAAAGACCCATTTAGTACTAATCACACTTTTATCTTTAGGTTTGGGAACAAGAATCCATGTATCATTCTTTTCAATTTTCATTAGTTCTTCCTTCATATCTTCCATCCAGTGTTCATCATTACAAGCTTCATTGACATTGTTAGGCTCAATCTTGGAAATTAGACAATACTCTTCTACAATGCTTCTTCTAGTCTGCACACCTTTATTCTTATCTCCTATAATTTGATCTTTAGAGTGATTTAGCTTTACATACCTCAAAATTTTAGGATTCTCTCGCACTTCTAGTTCTTTTGTTCTTTCTTTTGCACTTCCACTTGTCTTTCCTTCTTGACTTTCTTGATTTACTAAAACAATTTGAACTTGATTATGTGTTTGAGAATTCTTCCTTTTGTTTGTACTATCTTGCTAGTCATATAAATCATATCCATAGTATCTGGATGATCTAGCGGAGTCCTCATCAACTCTTACATTTTCACTTTCAACCATTTTTCTCAATCTTCTATTATAGAACTGGTAAGCCTTTCTTTTAGTAGAGTAACCTAGAAACATTCCTTCATCACTCCTTGCATCGAACTTACCTATTTCCTCATCTCTCTTAATATAACACTTTCTTCCAAAGATCTTGAAATATTTATCAGTAGGCTTATAACCAAACCACAGCTCAAATAGAGTCTTACCAGAAATACCATTGACATTTACCTGGTTTAGAGTGTACACATCATTGCTTACAACTTCTCTCCAATAGATGCGAGGCACATTTCCTTCCAACATCATTGTTCTAGCAACATCCAGAAATGTTTTGTTCTTTCTCTCTACAACTCCATTCTGTTGAGGGGTTCAGGAAGTAGATAATTATCTTGTGATTCCATGCTCTTCACAAAAAGAATTGAACTCCTAGGAGGTGAACTCACCACCTCTGTCTAACCTTAGGCATTTTATCTTTAGACCTGTCTCATTCTCTGCCATAGCTTTGAAACTTTTGAACTTTTCTAATGCTTCACATTTTTCTCTTAAGAAAGCAACCTATATCATCCTAGAGTAGTCATCAATAAGCAACATAAAGTACCTTTCTCCTTATAGACTTATGATTTTGGAGGGACCACAAAGACTAGTATGCACCAACTCCAATACTCCATTAGAATGATTTTTTTTGCTCCAAAAAGAAAATCTAATCTATTTTCCCATCTGACATTCCTTACATATTGTGTTAGTAGGATTCACTAGCTTAGGTAGATCTCTTACTAATTGAGTGGAGCTTACCTTGAAAATGTTATCAAAATTCACATGACACAACCTCCTATTCCATAACCAACTTTAATCTACTTGAGAAATTAAAAAAAAATCATTAGCAACACTTAGGTTAAAAATATTACATCTTGTCTTTGTACATGAAGCAATTACATTTCCAGAGCTTCCAAGTATCCTGCATCTTCCATCTTTGAACTAAAGATTGTAACCCTTGTCCACCATCTTTCCAAAACTCAGTAGGTTATGCTTCAACCCTTCAACATAAAGAACATCATTAGTGTTATGTTTACCACCAAGAAAAATATATCCTCTGCCATGAATCACACCAGCGTTGTTATCTTTGAATGTCAGAACCCCACCATCATAATTCTCTAGACTTACAAATTTTCTTTTGTCACCAATCATATGATGTGAGCATCTTCTATCAATAACCCACTCATCCTTTTCTTCAATTTGGTCTACAAGATCTTTCTCTACTTTAGTAGATTCACTAGCCACCAGACCATTTTCTTTTATAGCAATGAAAACACATTCATCTTCATTTCCATTTTCCTTATCAAATTCTTCATCTGTCACATCTTCTTCAGCATAATAGAATTTATTTTGAAATCTAGGTTTGTTAGGCTGACCTAGGAACTCTTTCAAGATAGCTTGAAGCAAAATGACCTATTTTACTATAAGAGAAATATTTACTAGGAAAATTTCCTTTATACTTACCTTGTCCTCTGCCTTCTTTCTACCCAATCAGTGCTTCCAACTCTTCTACCTCTCTTTCTTCATCTTCAAGCTATTTCATCTCTTCCTCATACTTGAATGTCTTTCTAGAACTCTCTCCTCGATCATATCTTTGCTTGTTTCTTCTAGATACAAAGGCATTAAATGCAAATTCAGTCTTGGGGGTAGAATCACCAAATTCGCTCAACTCAAAGGCAACAAGTTTACTAATCAACGTATCTCTTGTCACATTTGTTACTATTCTGAGCTCTTCAATAGCATGAGCCTTTTATTTGTAAGAGGGAGGCAATGATCTAAGTACTTTATCTACAATTTCTTGTTCATCTAGGGTACTAGTGACACATCCAATACCCATCACAAGTTCATTTACTCTGCATAAAAGAAGAAATATTTTCATCTTCACCCATCTTCAAAGTTTCATACTTTCCTTTCAAACTCTCTAGCTTATTTACCTTCACAAGTGCATCTCCTTCATACAAAGTCTCCAGCTTCTTCTAGATCTCATGAGATTTCTTTAGATCCATCACATTTGTCATTTTTGAATCTGTCAGAACACTAAACAAAGCTTCAATATCCCTAATGTTACTCTTAGCCTCTTTAATCTCATTAGGAGTGGAAGGACAATTCTAAGGAATAACATATCTTTTCTTTGTAATATTTTAGAAGGGTTCATGAAGACACCTCAAATGACACTCCATTCTAGCTTTCCACAAACAATAGGTTGTTCCATCGAATCTAGGACTGTCCTTCTTGTATGATGCCATCTCGGATCTCAAAAATGAACAATAAACCACAAACAATCAGCACATCAAAAACATAGAGAACATAATTTTTTTTTTATGTGGAAACCCTGTTAGGGGAAAAATCATGGTGGATGTCATTCCACAATATTATACCCTGTTAAAAGTATAATGAAGAATAATAGGAATACACATGCATTTAGGCACACTGCCCAAAAAAGACACACTATCTTACATCAATTCAGATTAGATCTATAGGGTATGAACTAAGAAAATATCTTCTACAAAAGCATGATTACAATTTTGGTAAAGCATAGAAACACTCCTTCACACTTTGCTCAAACTTCTTCACACTCTGCTCTACAATCGAATGATTAGATCACTATTCACACACTTGCTATTTCTCTAACACTTATTCACTACATAACTTCACACAAACAACCACTCTTATATATCTGCAACATGGAATTACATCAACAACCTTTTTGGCCAAAATAAAATATAAAACATATACACAATGTCGGCCCAAATTTACAAGTAAATTTTCATTGCAAATCAAACACCATTAGCCACAACATAATGAAGACTCAAAAAAATATCCTTGAGCATGCCAAACATCTAAATTTTAATCTCCAAGGATCCATAATACGTTACCACCACCATGTCAGCCAAGAACATAAAAACCCAAACACACAAGAGAAAAATCATCAACCACGAGCACACCGATCAACACAGACGTGCAAAAAAGATACAACATGATCTAGAACTATCCAAAAGCATCAATAATCATCATAGAATCATTCATAACAACTGAAATTACTAGAATCACATCAACTTCAATCAGGAACACTAACTAAAGCCATAGAAAAACTATTAGAACACAACTATTCATAACACGATTAAATCTTCATGCAGACCTCTAAAACTTTTGGTGGATAAACTAGATACACTTAGAAATAAACCTTTTGTTCCATAATGACCGATCGTCAATGTACTAAGCTAGACATCTTCATGACCTTCACTATTCCACTGTCAACCTGCAACTCTTTCTTTAATAATTTTATCAATATCATAGACATATATAGCCTACAATACATCAATGCTAATAGTTTTGACATTAATTACAACCACATATCAGTAACACAACCATAGCATCCAACATTATCTTCATTGGTCGAGTCAAAATATCAACAAAAACTCACTTTCAAGCCCATAAATCAAAGTTTCAGAAGCGAACACCTACAAAGAATCAAAGTGTAGACCGAGAGATCCAAATTTCACCTTTGAATATTCAAAAATTGAAAAGTGGAATCATTCACCATGAGTGGAAAATAAGTCCCACTTCTAGGTTTATTTTGAGTTTTTTGCATTTTTCGACACCCTTTTGTCAGAAACAAGTTTTGGCTCAGTTTTGTAGAACTGGGATTGATTCGCCCAAAATGGAAAATGAGTCCCACCAGGCCTAAAAAATAACATTAGCAACATTTCAAATGTAATTTCCTACCTTCATCAAGATTTCAAGTGCACACTCTCAGTTTGGTTCATTTCTGTTAATTTTTTCATTCATTTCTAGTTCATTTCTACATAACACAATGTGTTTTCAAACAAGTCACATTTCTAAGGTTTTGCATACTTAATCAATCAATCTCATCAATTAGCTACATCTAGAATATTGCATTTAGAAATAATTTCATCATACATATCTTAGATTGAATGAACCTATATCTAGATTTTGGATGTGGGATCTATCTCTTTTCATTAGGTGAAAGACCCTAATTTAACAAAAGAGATATAGCATTCCTAGTCCCAAAAATATATGGTTCACATAAAAGCATACATACAAACATATAAATATATAAACATACATTCAATAGAGTAGCATTTAACACAATGCAAGACATAATGTGAGTGTGTTATAATGCGCTTGTGTTATGTCTTTCTCGGCATGTCTTGCACAAATGTAAAAACTATTTTAAAACTAGGAAATCACATGAGGGTAAGTGCACCAAGATGGTCGCACTTTTGTGGCCAAACAAGAAAAAAACAAGACATAACGTGTTCATGTTATTTCTTTTTAAAAGCAAAAAAAAAAAAGAAAATCCAAATATCATTTCTCATTTCATTTTTTCTGTGTTTTAGCTCTGCCCGCGGCCAAAAACCCTGTTATACGCACTCGCATTCTTGGAGAGGTGATTTCTTCAAAATTCATCAAGAGCAATTGGATTTCTTCACAAATATGGCGCCACGACGACGAAGAGATGCAAGAGGTAAGTATTGTTTGGTATTTGTTTTGAATTTGTTAGTTTTAAATTGATTTTGTTTGTTTTAGTTTAGAAATGAAAGTTTTTTTTAATTTGTAGGAAATCCTCAACAAGAGGAGGAAAATCCTCAACCAAATCAGCCTCAACAACAAAATCAACCTCCCCCACCATTCTCTCAATACCCTCCTGGCACTCAAGAAAATTTGAGGAGTGAAATTGAAAACAATAGAAAAGAAGTTGAGGATCTTATTAGTAGGTTGAGTGATCAAAATTCTTCAACCACAAAAAGAATACATCTAGTAGATTCATTGAAGGATTTGTTAAAAAATGTAGGTGCAATTACCCAACAAATATCTGGATGGAAAAATAGGAGGCAAACATCGAGGGCATATTATGTAGAGAAATTATCATATAAACAAGTAAAAGATTTAAAGATTACTAAAGGCAATTAGTGCTCTCTATTCATTGACCCTAGAACAAATCAAAATCTCACCCTCAATGCAAATAGGTTTCCTATTCATTGGTGCCACCACCAAGAGATTAGGAACCATTTTTATGACAGATGGTATATGGTCTTTGATTACCCACCATGCAATAACTGTGAAGGCCCCCAATATTTTCTTAGGAAATTATACTATGAGTTTATATTGAACTAAATCCTGAATTATTTTGATATGAGGGATTTTCAGGGGAGAGGTGGGGGGTCAGCATAGGATAGGCCCGGTGCACAGTCAAATCCTACATGACAAGGGAGACGACCTCTCGCTAGGCCGCCTCGTGAGCAAATTGCAATGCCTACAGTTGCAAAGGAGAGTGTTGATGTAGAGACTTTGCAGGCGATCACATCCTTGACTCGGAGTGTCATCCACCACACTAGCCCCATTGTATAGCGCAATCTAGGGGAGTCTTCAGGTGGTGGCCTTCAAGCCATGTGTGTCGATCTTGCAGAGCCACTTGTTCGTATGACCCTACCGGCCCTCAGGAGGGCGCTACGCAAGATCCATATGCTTCTATGCAGCTTGATCTGTATGCATCTATGGGGATGGAGAGGGCAGCTGACATTCTGCATGATGCATATGGTATTGACAGGCAAGTAAAAATGAACATGTTCATTGAATTTATTTTATTAAATTTTGATTGTGAAATGCAAGATTAACTAATTTAGTTTTATTATTTTAATAAAATTGTAGGGTCACAGTGTTGACCCTAGGTACACCAGTCAATCTACTTATTTTTGCAGTACACCTATCAGTGGGGTATGTAAAGTTAGTAAACAATTATAAATTTATTACATGTGTTAATAACATTGTTTTACGAATGGTATTTTAATATGTGATTTTGGATGTTGAACAGGGTGTTGTTGGAGGTTTCAAGGAAACACCTTTGAGTGTTAGTAGATTTGCTCAAACTTTCACTAAGGTAATATAGAATAAAAAGAACTTAAAGTTAATGAATTCTAAGTTTAATCTAGATTTTTGTATATATAGTCATAAGAGTATATGTGTTCACTAGGTTATTATCTGAAATCTTTTAAGAATGGTCCTACCATGATTGTTTGTCTTAGAATTCCTACACTAGAAAGCTATATATAATAAAAATTTAACATGGAACTAACAAAGGTAGAGCTACATTCTACTCCATCCTATATAATTTTTTGTGATGTCAACATAACCAAGAATAAGACTATGGATGTCCTACATGATGTCAATGTAACCAAAAATAAAACTTCTATCCTCGGCCCTATCTATCAGCCAAGACTCCTTCAATATCTCCTAGATGCTTGGAGATGCTTAAGACTAGGTCAAAATACCCTATATTCTCTTCATTTGTTGCATAGCTCATCAAGTTTCCCTATATGTTCTCTAACTAATCATGATTGCATGGAAAGAATTTATAAGTACTCATTAAACTCTCAACTATTGGAGCCTCCTCAAACTTTCCCATAGGACGTGGAAAATGCTTAGAAATGATGAAATTCCCTAATAGGGTGTGGGAGATCTTTTAGGAAAACATTTGACACTAATTTGATCCATTGAATTCTTCTTCATTCTTATATATTCCTCAATTATACCTTGCAATACCCCTATCATACCTAAATCTACTACATTCATGTCCTTGTTAGCTAGCATGTAGGTGATATAGTATGGTCCATGAATTTTTATGTCTTCTTTTTTCATTTTTCTATACATTCCTCTTTTATCTCACTACTAGGTCCTCACATAAAAAGAAAAGAAAAACATTACTTCTTTTTCTCATCTAAGGCCCCTAAGGTTTTAAACCCCTTAGATGCAAGGATTCAAAGCACATCAACCATCTGGTACAAATGACTAAATCCCAAAGACGATTTGTAGCAATGAAAGAGTTTGGAAAGGTAGAGAGAGCTACATTGGTGACTCAAAAGAAACTTCAACTTTCAAAAACAAAGCCAATTAGGCTAGCAGACATGTGGATCAGGACAACATTTGGTGGAAGAGGAAGAAAGATGACTAGAACTTTGGATGCCCACCATATTGGATTTTGATATTCAACCATGAGAGCAAAAGAGAGAGTTGATATCATGTATCAAAACATTAAGCATGCATTCTTCCAGCCAATGGATAAGGAGATGATTACTTTTCTTCATTTTCATTTGCATAACCATATCATGATGTGGGAACCATGAAGACCAAGGATGTCCAGTTTTATGTGGAGGTAATGGATGTGGTCCAAACTTTAGGAGGGTCAAGAAGGTAAAAATATGATCTTTATGAATGATAGAAGAGGGGTTGGTCAGACAAACCAGGGGCACCTAGTCATGAGTAGGGACCTATAGGTTAGATTGGTGAAGCAAAGCACCAAGGAGGTCTTACAAGAAAAGGCCTAGAGTAGGTACATACAAGGAAAGGCTCCTTCCTGCTTGCTCCTCTTCCTCTATTTGAACCTCCTTGAGGTCCTCTACCTTGGTTATATCCACCTCTTGTAGATGTTTCACCTCCATGCTCTATGATTTTTGACTCTCCTTGGTTTATTTGGTCATTACCTCTACCTTGGTAGCCACCATGCTTTCCTCTTTGATCTCTTTGATCTATGCCTTTTCCTCTACCCTTAGAATTCTGATCTTGCTTCCTCTTACTCCTCTCTTCAATCTTTAATGCCAATTGATAACATTGGTGCACTGTTTTGGGGCTTAAGAGAACCATCTCCTCTTGAATGTTCCACTTCAAACCATTGAGATACCTTGCCACCTTGATAATTTCAGCCTCTGTGACATTGGACCTCATGCAAAGTCTTTGAAACTCCTCAGTATAAGAACTCATCTCCTGATCTCTGTGCCTCAAACTCTGTCTCCTCTTATGCAACTGAATTTCATAGTCTTCAGGTAGGTATGCTTCTTTCACCTTGGCAACCATTCCCTTACAAAGTAGAGATAGGTTGCTTGCCTTCCTTCTCCCTCTCTATCTAAATGAATTTCCACCAAGTTAAGGTAGAACCTCTTATTCTTGATTTAGCCACCTTTACCTTTTGTGCTTCAGTGACTCCATCACACTCAAAATGGTTTTCCATTCCCTCTATCTAATCCATAACTAAATCAGCTTCCATCTTTCCACTAAACAATGGTACTCCTTCAAGTGCTTTTCCACTCAAATCCTTCAATGCTTTCAAGAAGGGATCCTCCTTCAATATAGGGTCAAGTTTAGGGATTTTATCCTCCTATACAACCTCTTCTTCTTTTGCTATTCTTCCATCAAACTGCATAACATTTAGTGCTTGCTCAAGTTGGTCTAACTTCTCTCTCAACACCCTATTGTCTTCCTCTATTTCTTCAAACCTCTTGGCCAACTCAGCATTTGTCACCATGATTCTAGAACCACTAGACTCTTTCTCTGACATACAAGATGAATCCCAAATCTTTTGCTTGCTCTGATACCAATCTGATAGGGAGAGGGGTCAGAGGAATCAATCACTGATTCCTACTCTAGGCATTTCCTTGTAAGACCTCCTTGGTGCTTTGCTTCACCAATCTAACCTATAGGTCCCTAATCATGACTAGGTGCCCCTGGTTTGTCTAACCAACCCCTCTTCTATCACAAACTCCAACCACCAAGTCCACCTTGGTTCATTGCCACAACTCTTCCTTAGCCTTTACACTATACTAAAGACCAATCTTCCTCAACACTCCATCAACTCTTGCAGGGGTAGTGATAAGTCTTAAAAGGCTTCAAACTATCCTCAAAGGTGTTTGAACAACCTCAAGACTTCAACTACATCACTCCTCACCAATCCTTTAGCTAGGGTTTTTTTGAAGGCTAATGTATGAGCCCCTATTAGGTCTCCTTCACCTACAAAATAGGTTATAACTCACAAATCTCAAAAGGACTTCCCACTCTTTTTCCAAGGTTCTTGGTTCACATGGACAACACTCAAATATTATTGAGGTCTCAGTCTTCCACTATCCGTACAAAGCTCAAACATGAAATGGAGCAAAAACTAGGGTTTTAAGCCTTCCCTTGATAGTTAGCAATCTTCCAATTTTTTTACACACAAAATGGATGGATGGAGACTCCTACTTCATGTAGTAACAAGCTAACACACCACTCTACCTCCTCCAAGAAGAAAATCCTCAATGGCTCAGCATCCCTACAAGATTTGTGACCTGCACAACAAGTTTATCCTAGCTAGACCTGCACTGGCTCGCCTAGGGCATCACTTTGCTAGCAAATCCTGCACTCAAACAAAACCAACCAACTAACATATGTACAAGCATGGTGTCTAGGCACTATTTGCAAAAGGCCATATAGTTTGTACAGTGGAAAAGTCCTTTAGCACCCCATTTAGACAACACTGCCTATTTCAGGCCAGCAAGCACAAAGAAACCAAAATATTTACAAAGAGACAAGAAAACGATTGAAAGAACTATATAAAGGCTACAAAAAACTTGTATTGGATTTATTCTACATCCTACACACAACACAGAACCAGATTTAATCCATTAGAGCCTTGTTTCAGACCAAAAAAAAGAAAACTTCACTCAAAAAACTATTTTCCTTCAATTTCCAACAAAACAATCCATACAAACATACTTTCAACCTTGCACAAAGGTTGAGGAAATATTTAAATATGCTTTCCCAACAGTTATTTTTCCAATGTTCCCTTCTTGGCCACTCAAACACAAAAGGAGCATGTTTTTGCAAAAATTGTCAATAATTGCAAAAACCTCCATTCCTAAACTTTGGACTAGAACCTTTTTGTTTCTCACCCATGGTCAACATGACCTTATTAGAAAACATCATTCCAACCAAAAAAAATCATGAAGGCATACATCTAAGTCATAAACTCATTCTATACTTCCACATTTTTCCTAGTGTGCTCTCTATTGCTTCCTAGGTGCTCCTGCACCAATGAAATTAAGAAAGAACAACAAGAGAGGAACAGGAAAAATAAAATCAATACATAGTTTCAAGGATTTGTCAAGTGAGTAAGAGAGCTATGGGAGCAAACTCATATAAAATATTTTGAACTAGAGTTTTATATACCATTTAGAGAGCTTGGTTTTCATGGAGTTCCTTTCAAATCCTCTACTTTTATTGTTCCTATGGTAAATTTTTTGGTAGAGTTGGTGGAATTACCTTTCTTAGTAATCACTATTAGTGATATTGAGATTGTTAACCTTGAGAGAGTGGGACTTGGGAAAAAGGAATTTGATATGGCTATTTCTTTCAAAGACTTCAAGCGGGATGTATTTTGCATTGACGCCATTCCTCAATCTTCACTTGATGGCATCAAGGAATGGATGAACTCCATGGGTATAAAGTATTATGAAAGCAGAATGAACTTGAGCTGGCGGCCAATTCTGAAGACTATTACTGATGATCTAGACAAATTTATTGAAGATGGTGGTTGGGAAATTTTGAATATGGAAGCTAGTGATTCTGATTCTAATAATTCAAAAGGGTCAGATCAAGGATATGAACCCTCTAATGTAGAAGATGAATCATAATTAGATTTCATATAGCCACCATCAAGAGTGTTACAAGCCAATCAACAAGATGGAGGGAATTCTTATATAAGGATAATTTTCAATGTTGCAGGTACCAGCTTTAATGCCAACTACAATGGCAACATTGAAATTCTCTAGCAGTATTTATGTTAAGAAAATTTCCTTTAGATGCAAGGATTCAAAGCACATCAACCATGTGGCTTAATTTATATCATAAGTTGTACCATGATGTTCACTATGCATTCCTCTACTCTTTCGACTGTGAAATGTGCCACTGTCTTGTCATTGATCACCATCATATTCTCCTTTTCATGATTATTTTCTCTATCATCTTTGGAATAAACACTTGACTATTATATTTAACTCAAGTGAGGAAACTTAAAAATCATAATAATAGGCCAAAGAAAGAATATTCAGTCTTTTCATGGTAAAAGGAGACCTCAATTTAATCACTGTCATCCTCAAAAGGTTAATTCCATTGTCAAACA
>VDFB02000015.1:469517063-469639712 GCA_007258455.2 Sequoia sempervirens
AAGGAATATGGGAGGCACCATACATTAAAGATAAAAAGATATGCTGATTGGGATTCAACGCAGAAGGAGGGTGATGTTTCTATTTTCCAATCTGAAGACAAAAAAGGGAAAAATCAAAGGTCATGGCCTGAGGTTTGAGAGAAGTGGTTTGTGCAAATGATGGTAGGGAGAAATGTCACCTGTGCAAGGAAGAATAAATGGTGCAACCTAAAAATTAAGAGACATTGTCCATGCAGAGGAAGAGTTTGTTCTCATCCACAGCCTATGTGAAATGTTACGTGCCATATAACAGAGGTAGAAATTTTCTTCTGCAAGGTCAAACTAAAGGCCAAAGATCAGGGTTGTGCTAAGGAGAGGCACGATATGATGATCCATTATGCAGAAGCTCGCACCATGCCTATAGATAAGCATCAAAAGGCCTAGGACAACCAGTTCACATTCAGGAAGAGGATTACTCAAATCGAATATGGTTACCCTGCTGAACCAAAAAATAAATGACTAAATCGGGTTGAAGGAAAGGTCAATACCAGCAAGGAAGAGTTGAGGACAAAACCATTACAGTGGGGAAACCGAAAATGGTGGGAAACGATATGCATAATTGAGCCTAATTTATTACTTATATGCATAATTGTTGAGCCTAATTTATTTGTTCATTTGCATTTGTATACTTCTGTTTATCTATTTGCAAAGCCGTGGAACTCTTGTTGCCTTTGATATTTTGCTCTATTTCTAAAATCAAGCTATGGCTTCTTCAACATATGGATCTACTCTTTCTAGCTCACAAGTTTTATTTCGTTATATTTGATAGAACATACATTGTTTGAATGCTTAGATTGATCTTCCTAGTTAATATCTGATGTAGGCCCTAAGTCAATCAATTTGGGTGTAGATTCCTCTACACCTCCTTCATTTGTCTTGAACCTTCTACTAGCCTATTATCTCTTTGGTACTCTCCGCTAAGGAGTCGAAGAGAAAGATAGGTCATGGGCTTCTTCCGCACTCTTGTATATGAGATTGAAATTAATTAAATAAAGGTAATATTTTATTAAAATGCTAGATTAAATTTGTATTTAAATATTTAAATGTTTTATTTTATTTTTTTTAAATAATGTAGTTTATTAAATGATAATTAAAAAAATTAAATTTTGTTTTATTATTTTAATTAATTATTTTATTGAGGATAAGTGCTGGAATAAAGCAGTAAATTCCTCGCATGAGGAGATAGAGAAAACTGCATGTTTTATTTTGTAATAAATTAAAACTATGATTTAGTTTTTTCTTTTTGATGTTTGCTTGTTTTAAAGCAGTTTTATATGTAGCTTTTCTTCTCATCGTATTCTTGGAAGGGAGGCTGCTATAACTTCTTTTAATAATAAAAAATCAACCTAGTGGCAAGAAAGCAAAAAAAAAACGAACCAATGCATGGGGGGAATTTTTTTTTTGGTTTTAGCAAGGAGATGGCCCTGAAGACTCGGTACTTCCACTTCCTTTAATTTTCTGAAGCCCAAAGAACATTTTAGGGTTCGAAGAACAGGAGATTCAGCCTAGGAGTGTAGTGATAGACCTCAATTCAAGTGTCTCAAAAGCATTGATCAGGTAATGTATCTAGTACAAAATAATCCATAAAACATCGTGGAAATGATGTTTCTGCTTCTTCAAACTGGTGGTCATTTTTGGCCATTTCTGTGGCTGTGGCTGAGAGAGCTAAGGAAGAATGTATATGTGCGATGGACTTCAAGATCTAGTAAATCATGGCGGTGGATTTCAATGGAGATGAAACTACTCCTTTCTTTGGATTCCTGGGAGCTGCGGCAGCCCTCATTTTCTCATGCATGGGAGCAGCATATGGTACAGCAAAGAGTGGAGTTGGAGTTGCATCAATGGGTGTTATGACACCAGAACTTGTGATGAAATCTATAGTACTAGTTGTTATGGCTAGAGTCCGTGGTATATATGGTCTGACCATTGCAGTCATCATAAGCACGTGAATCAACCCCAAGGCTAAATCATATTATCGGTTCGATGGATATGCCCACTTATCATCAGGTCTGGCTTGTGGCCTATCTGGGTTGTCTGCAGGAATGGCAATTGGCATTGCAGGCGATGCTGGTGTCAGAGAAAATGCACAGCAACCTAAGTTATTTGTGGTTAAGGAGGACCATGGAAAAGGTGCGGCGAAAGATCAACCCTCTAATGGGGAGGCGGTTTCACCCTTCTCAAGAAGAACTCATAATGTAGAAGGCTCTGTTTGAGGAGAATTCTCTGAGACTTCGCGGAGGTATTCTCATCCAGGTCTCTTCCACAATGTTAACAGGTACATGCTTCGAAGGAAACTTCACAAGATTGCCATTAGACTATAATATTGTGATTTCTTTGGTTTCTGTCTGCCAGTAAGCTTTTTCTTGATTTTTAAGACTCTCAAGAAATTTTGTTCCTTGCACGAGTTTAGATGCTAAACTATACACTAGCAAAATCGGCCTCTAATACTATTTCATGACCAGGCCTTGCATGGTTATCATGAGTGCAAAGCTTGCATTCTAGAACACATGAAAAGAGATCAACATAGAGATAATGATGTTTGAATTCTTAGATATTTGAGGATTAGTTAAATAGACGTCTTTAGTAGAATCTTCCTGGGGAAATTCCATTGTTCGCAGTCCTTGAGATGACTTCTTTTGTGGCCTTCTGCCAAATAATTCGCATGTCTAGTCCATGTTTTCCCAGCGTAGTTATAGCTACATTATTCCCCGAATCCCTCCACTAATAATCTTTGATGAATGCATACACCTTGTTCTTTACCTCTCAATTCGGCACGGGCAAGTAGGCCAACCATGCGCGCCCAATGTTCAGCTATGTATGGAATAAGGGTGGGCGCAACCCCTCATTTACTCAACTTGCGTGACTGCATGCGCCTAGAACATAGGAAACGCTCACTATGTTAGGATACGTTCTAGAGAGCTTCTTTAGATCAAAGATTTTGAGATAATGTCTTCCTACACCAGCCGACTGCATTTGCCAGAAAGTTTCGTAGCCTTCGTAATAAATACGTTTTGTGCATATCTAGCAGCCAACCGCCTTTGCTTGAAATTTTCTTAAGCCTTTTCAACTAATCCAACTAGTGTGCACCCTGCTACCATGTCATTTCATGAGATGAGATCATTGTGTGACCTCCTGTTGATTTTCTTTCTTCTTAAGATAGCTTTCAGCCAATTCATTGTTAAAATTTAATTTTGGTAATATAATTAGTTTCCTAGATTCGTTGTCTTTTCGTTGCTTCATCATTATTGATATCTTACATTTAGAACTAAATACCCCATATTTGATTTTAGTGTCATTATGATGCAAATCACCCTACTTATCATAATCATGGTGGTCCAATAATGTATATTTTCTTGTTCCCTTTACTCTTTAATCATGTTGTCTTTTGAATTATCTAGTATGATCTATAAAATAATTATTATCTAATTTCTCATAGAACTTACAATCTGTTTTAAATCTTTTGGTTTTCATCATGTTACAAGATTACATTGATTTGGTCATTATTAAATTCTATAACTCTTAATTTTAAAATATAATTGCGTTAGATATGAGTTGATTTACTCTGTATGCTTTAGTGTTTGCAAATTCAATATAATATTCATTAGCAACAAATTATAGAGGGAATTGATTTGATTGGTATTATATCAATAATTTTGTTTGTGGGTTTGTATAGTTATCTCTTTATTTTATTAATAGGTTTTATCTATCTATATAACATTCACCATACATGATCTATATGTATATAGCTATAAATCCATTTATATAAGTAAGTTGTTATCATCAATCTTATAGTCATCTGTAATGTTATACCTTGTTAGTTCATTTATTCCATTTAGCAATGATTTTACTATCATGGGTAAATGATACTCTTGATTTAATTACTTAGTTTATATGTTATTCAATAGTTATGTTTAGAGAGACTATAAATGTATTGATTTCTTTTGGAAACTAAACTTAATTTTGGGTTGATAGCATATTACCTTTATCCTTCAATTTTCTATAGATTGACTATGGACATTTTTATTGTAATAGAGGATGAAATTGGAAATTAAACATGGAATTGGGTTATGCATTTAAGGGAATTAGTTAAAGTGAATGAATTAGAATATCTTTAATAGTTAATACTTGTCCTTTGTAATCATTTAATAAATTGATTTGATATTCATTTAATAGTGTGAGTTTTGACATTTCCTTCTATATTTAATTCTCTACTGGCTGACTAATGACATTATCCATTGAGTATTATTTAGTGAATGGTTTTTTTTAAAATTAGGGGTAGACGTCCTATTGAATGTTATAAATGAGATAAATAGCAGGAGTGGTGAAGTTAATGTCTTCCCTAGGTGTTTTGTGACTTTATATTTGTTTTGATTTGAGTTTTAGAAATAGTGATATAGTGATTGCATATGAATAAATAATTTGAGTCGGCTATTCTTATTTTATTTTTGCAAGAATATGCTTATCTAGTTCAGCGTCTTTGGCTTCACCTAAGTGGGTGGCAGCCGCCTAAGAAACTGTCTGGGGTGATGGACCCTAGAAAGGGTTGCATACCCACTCTTCTTGTATGTAATTTTGTAAGGGTCACATTATGCTTATGATTAGAGGCTTGAGTTTAGCGTGTAATTGTGGTGTTGTGTTACTTTGTGTTGGAATAGTTTTCTCCTTGAATGTTTTATGAGTGAACCCTTGGTTGGTCAGTCAATGAGTTGGAGCAGCTCAAGTTGTCGAACTACGGTGCCTCTGCGAATTATATACGTAGGCAAGGCCATCGAGTGATGAGCTCCCGAGGCATTAGGTCGGGCCCCTAGGACTGTTCTTCGGAGTCTTGTTTGAGACTTGTCGTTTATTTCCGGTAACGTAAAAACTACCATTGATATATATATATAGCTTCTCTTAGTGATCATGCGCTAACTATCTTTGATCTGATGTGTGTGCCAAGTCATGTAGATCTTGCAGGTATAGGCATTGGGAGCAAGGACTTGTCGATAAAATAGAATGTAAGAGGTATGTTAAGTTGACCTAAGTGGACTCTATTGCCAAAGTCAGTAAATCACTTCTATCTTTTCTTGTAGCTTGTGTGATCATTGAATATAGCTATAAGTAGTGAATGTGTTGTTGTTATCTTTGTTTCGTTGTTAGTTGTTTGTGAAGTAACCTTGCGTGCCCCAGAGAACTAAGTGTATTAATGTAATGTGTTATATGTTTATGGTTAATGTTTCTTGTATGCTCAATTGTACTATTTAAAAAAAAAAAAATTGTTTGCTTTGTCTGTGTCCTCTGGGTTGCATGACGGGCGTTACAACTTGGTATCAGAGCAAAGGTTCTAACACTGGGCACTCTGGTTTCATATGAGCCCATTATGTTGTCCGGTTTATATATTATATCTAGAAGAAAATTTAGCCTACATATGCATATGTTATGAAGGCAAAAATTTTATACTGAATGGATAGAGGTGAATGTGAATTTATTAATTTGAGTTGTTAAGTGATCATAGTAATCATGATATTGGCTTGTAGCATCATGAGATATATGGAAATAGTACTTATGGAATGTGATCTTTTGAAGAGTAATGGAGTTGTGGATGTAATTGTAACCCCTGTAAATGTGAGAAACCAGTAACTGTGCATTGATTGAGTGTTGTGAGTACCTTGTGCTTGCTTTGTGTGCCATGCGATGGTGATACTATGTATCCATCCATGGGGAAACTGTTGTATTTGGTGTGGGATTAACCATACCATTATGTGTGTATGATTGTTACCTGATTGAGGGCCAACCCACGTGTGGTTGAAAATCTATACATATAAGAGTAGCCAAAAGCTAGTTTCATTGATTCTTTTCTTTTGGTTCTCTAGTTCCTCAATCTGTGAAGGGGTAGTAGCAGCCACAAAGTTCCTTGGGCGGAGTGTGTAGCGTGCGCCTATTGTGACGTAGAGTATTCTTAGCTCAACCGATCCCGAGGAAACGTACTCACTACTTCCCCTTATGATGGATCAGGGTACTTCATTCATATGTGTTAGCCTAAACCCCACAGCTTTGAGTATAGCAACATTGGTTGTTAGTATTTGTCTGGCCGTCCATAGGGACGTTGAGCTGACATTAGCGAGTAAACCTCGTCTGTATGAGAGGTGAAGCTCGAGTAGCCCCATATTAATATGCCCATATATGTATTGCATACACCGTATTTGCACATGTTCCGACATGATGCAATGGATACGATGCCACACCCCACTGATGTTCTGACACAGTGCTGGTGATGATGCCGTGTTGTTGATGGTAGCGAGCTGGGCTCGAGGACACGATGCCACGTGCTTAGACACGTGAAGGTGCACTATGAGATGTGCTATGATAGCCTACTTGTGTGATGAGCGTAATGGGGCCTCACACATTTGTAGAGGGATACTCATGTTTGCTTTCGACAGTGTTTGGGTCGGTTAGCATATGGGTAGGTCCTAGCCATGTATACCTCTGGCGACGGCGAGTACCTGCGTGTGCCTTTTCCACGAGGTATCGCTATGCGGGGTGTGTCTAGCGCGTGCCTACTTCCGCGGAGCCACGGACACACTGCCATGCGGCATACGACCAGTGCGTGCCTTCTCCGGCTGGTGTATGACCATGCCGCACTGAGATGCGATGCAGGATGGAGGCTGAGGTGTGCATCCTATGCGAGTAACCAAGGAGTGCGTGGGCCACTTGGTTAGTCCATGTTGCATGACGACGCGAGGCAGAGTGTAGCCGAGGAGCACACTCTGGGTCATGTGGATGGCGTGCTCACTCCGCACCACATGGGGGCTATTGTATAGCCGGACGTTGTTCCCTCCTTCCTCGTTTGGTGGCTAGTATCTAGTCACGCAGTTTGGTATAGTGCAATTTCTAAGATTGTGAACTTTCTTTATAATTATTGATGATTTTCTAGTGATTGTGAAAGCCGACACTTTGTATATTTGATTGTGATGGTTTAGCCACACCTTGTGATTTTAATTACTCGTAGCCCTCGTGGTTACATTTGATTTAGTGTTGAAATTGTGCACATTTATTTCTTTATTGCTGAAATTGAAATTTTGTTTTCTTTTAATTATGACCTTGGTGGCTAAACAATTTATCCTTATTGTTTTTGAGGTCGGCTATGTGTTGTATTGTGATTCCTCTCCAAGGACGTATGAGGTGGACTTGGTGAGTGTATACGAGGAAGTAGACGCAGGGAACCTTGAGGATGGGGGTATGTGAGGCTATTTTATAGCTAGGACCCACTACCCACCTATGTGTGATGACTATCTATTGGAGACTAACCACCTTGTACAACAAGAGATGGGTCATAGTGGTCTTGTTTGGATGGTCTCGCCATGTGTGTGTGGCCTAACACCATCAAGCCACTGAGTGTGAGGTATGGATTATGTGAGATGGATATTGGCTCTTGGCTCCTGGATTATGTATTGTGGATTAGTATGCTGCTTTCCGGCGTCCAGATGGACCCTTGTGTAGCCTTGTGTTGTGTGTTCCTAGTGATGTGACTGTGTATGTATGTGATAGAAGAATATTTCTTATAGTTGTGCCTATTGATGTAAAAGAGGGATAACCATACTGTGTTAAATGTGAGGGTATTGTGACTCTGTGGTATAAAATAGATTGGATATTATTGTGTATCGTAAATGGTGACTTAAAATATGTTATTGAAACATGATAGGGTGTGTATTTTTTTGTTAACTCCAAGTAATCATTTGATGTATTCTACCTTCTATGATATTTTGAAGATGATGTTGTGTAAATGAAAAAATTGAGTTAATAGGAGTACTTGCTATTATTATTAATGCTGAAACCCAGTATGTTAATGTAAGAGATGTAAGGAATTATAAATAAAGTAGTTAAGAAGATATTGTTTTCAAATGTGAAGCCGAATAGTGATTCTAATTGCAATGATGCAGAAAGAGGGTGTACATCAATTATAGATTAGATAAATTTTGGTACTAGTATGGTTATGTTTCCATTTTGAGCCATGTGACTTCCAGGAGTAAGTCGAGTTTTAGGGGGGGAGGATGTAGTACTCCTCTGGCTAAGGAGTCGGAAGAGAAAGATAGGTCAAGGGCTTCTTCTGGCATTTCATACAATGAGATTGAATTAATTAAATAAAGGTAATATTTTTATTAAAATGCTAGATTAAATTGTATTTAAATATTTAAATGTTTTATTTTTTTTAAAAATAATGTAGTTTATTAAATGATAATTAAAAATTAAATTATGCTTTATTATTTTAATTAATTATTTTATTGAGGATAAGTGTTGGAATAAAGCAGTAATCGCGTGAGGAGATAGAGAAAACTGCATGTTTTATTTTGTAATCGATTAAAATTATGATTTAGTTTTTTTTTCTTTTTGGATGTTTGCTTTGTTTTAAAGCAGTTTTATTTGTAGCTTTTCTTCTCATCGTATTCTTGGAAGAGAGGCTGCTGTAACTTCTTTTAATAATAAGAAAAATCAAACTGAGTGGGCAAGTAAAAGCAAAAAAAAAAATGAACCAATGCATGGGGGGAATTTTTTTTTTGGTTTTAGCAAGGAGATGGCCCTGAAGACTCGGTACTTCCACTTCCTTTAATTTTCTGAAGCCCAAAGAACATTTTAGGGTTCGAAGAACAGGAGATTCAGCCTAGGAGTGTAGTGATAGACCTCAATTCAAGTGTCTCAAAAGCATTGATCAGGTAATGTATCTAGTACAAAATAATCCATAAAACATCATGGAAATGATGTTTCTGCTTCTTGAAACTATTGGTCATTTTTGGCCATTTCTGTGGCTGTGGCCGAGAGAGCTAAGGAAGAATGTATATGTGCGATGGACTTCAAGATCTAGTAAATCATGGCAGTGGATTTCAATGGAGATGAAACTGCTCCTTTCTTTGGATTCCTGGGAGCTGCGGCAGCCCTCATTTTCTCATGCATGGGAGCAGCATATGGTACAGCAAAGAGTGGAGTTGGAGTTGCATCAATGGGTGTTATGAGACCAGAACTTGTGATGAAATCTATAGTACTAGTTGTTATGGCTAGAGTCTGTGGTATATATGGTCTGACCATTGCAGTCATCATAAGCATGTGAATCAACCCCAAGGCTAAATCATATTATCGGTTCGATGGATATGCCCACTTATCATCAGGTCTGGCTTGTGGCCTATCTGGGTTGTCTGCACGAATGGCAATTGGCATTGCAGGCGATGTTGGTGTCAGAGAAAATGCACAGCAACCTAAGTTATTTGTGGTTAAGGAGGACCATGGAAAAGGTGCGGCGAAAGATCAACCCTCTAATGGGGAGGCGGTTTCACCCTTCTCAAGAAGAACTCATAATGTAGAAGGCTCCGTTTGAGGAGAATTCTCTGAGACTTCGCGGAGGTATTCTCATCCAGGTCTCTTCCACAATGTTAACAGGTATGTGCTTCGAAGGAAACTTCACAAGATTTCCATTAGACTATAATATTGTGATTTCTTTGGTTTCTGTCTGCCAGTAAGCTTTTTCTTGATTTTTAAGACTCTCAAGAAATTTTGTTCCTTGCACGAGTTTAGATGCTAAACTATACACTAGCAAAATTGGCCTCTAATACTATTTCATGACCAGGCCTTGCATGGTTATCATGAGTGCAAAGCTTGCATTCTAGAACACTTGAAAAGAGATCAACATAGAGATAATGATGTTTGAATTCTTAGATATTTGAGGATTAGTTAAATAGACGTCTTTAGTAGAATCTTCCTAGGGAAATTCCATTGTTCGCAGTCCTTGAGATGACTTCTTTTGTGGCCTTCTGCCAAATAATTCACATGTCTAGTCCATGTTTTCCCAGCGTAGTTATAGCTACATTATTCCCCGAATCCCTCCACTAATAATCTTTGATGAATGCATACACCTTGTTCTTTACCTCTCAATTCGGCACGGGCAAGTAGGCCAACCATGCGTGCCCAATGTTCAGCTATGTATGGAATAAGGGTGGGCGCAACCCCTCATTTACTCAACTTGCGTGACTGCATGCGCCTAGAACATAGGAAACGCTCACTATGTTAGGATACGTTCTAGAGAGCTTCTTTAGATCAAATATTTTGAGATAATGTCTTCCTACACCAGCCGACTGCATTTGCCAGAAAGTTTCGTAGCCTTCGTAATAAATACGTTTTGTGCATATCTAGCAGCCAACCGCCTTTGCTTGAAATTTTCTTAAGCCTTTTCAACTAATCCAACTAGTGTGCACCCTGCTACCATGTCATTTCATGAGATGAGATCATTGTGTGACCTCCTGTTGATTTTCTTTCTTCTTAAGATAGCTTTCAGCCAATTCATTGTTAAAATTTAATTTTGGTAATATAATTAGTTTCCTAGATTCGTTGTCTTTTCGTTGCTTCATCATTATTGATATCTTACATTTAGAACTAAATACCCCATATTTGATTTTAGTGTCATTATGATGCAAATCACCCTACTTATCATAATCATGGTGGTCCAATAATGTATATTTTCTTGTTCCCTTTACTCTTTAATCATGTTGTCTTTTGAATTATCTAGTATGATCTATAAAATAATTATTATCTAATTTCTCATAGAACTTACAATCTGTTTTAAATCTTTTGGTTTTCATCATGTTACAAGATTGCATTGATTTGGTCAATATTAAATTCTATAACTCTTAATTTTAAAATATAATTGCTTTAGATATGAGTTGATTTACTCTGTATGCTTTAGTGTTTGCAAATTCAATATAATATTCATTAGCAACAAATTATAGAGGGAATTGATTTGATTGGTATTATATCAATAATTTTGTTTGTGGGTTTGTATAGTTATCTCTTTATTTTATTAATAGGTTTTATCTATCTATATAACATTCACCATACATGATCTATATGTATATAGCTATAAATCCATTTATATAAGTAAGTTGTTATCATCAATCTTATAGTCATCTGTAATGTTATACCTTGTTAGTTCATTTATTCCATTTAGCAATGATTTTACTATCATGGGTAAATGATACTCTTTATTTAATTACTTAGTTTATATGTTATTCAATAGTTATGTTTAGAGAGACTATAAATGTATTGATTTCTTTTGGAAACTAAACTTAATTTTGGGTTGATAGCATATTACCTTTATCCTTCAATTTTCTATAGATTGACTATGGACATTTTTATTGTAATAGAGGATGAAATTGGAAATTAAACATGGAATTGGGTTATGCATTTAAGGGAATTAGTTAAAGTGAATGAATTAGAATATCTTTAATAGTTAATACTTGTCCTTTGTAATCATTTAATAAATTGATTTGATATTCATTTAATAGTGTGAGTTTTGACATTTCCTTCTATATTTAATTCTCTACTGGCTGACTAATGACATTATCCATTGAGTATTATTTAGTGAATGGTTTTTTTTAAAATTAGGGGTAGACGTCCTATTGAATGTTATAAATGAGATAAATAGCAGGAGTGGTGAAGTTAATGTCTTCCCTAGGTGTTTTGTGACTTTATATTTGTTTTGATTTGAGTTTTAGAAATAGTGATATAGTGATTGCATATGAATAAATAATTTGAGTCGGCTATTCTTATTTTATTTTTGCAAGAATATGCTTATCTAGTTCAGCGTCTTTGGCTTCACCTAAGTGGGTGGCAGCCGCCTAAGAAACTGTCTGGGGTGATGGACCCTAGAAAGGGTTGCATACCCACTCTTCTTGTATGTAATTTTGTAAGGGTCACATTATGCTTATGATTAGAGGCTTGAGTTTAGCGTGTAATTGTGGTGTTGTGTTACTTTGTGTTGGAATAGTTTTCTCCTTGAATGTTTTATGAGTGAACCCTTGGTTGGTCAGTCAATGAGTTGGAGCAGCTCAAGTTGTCGAACTACGGTGCCTCTGCGAATTATATACGTAGGCAAGGCCATCGAGTGATGAGCTCCCGAGGCATTAGGTCGGGCCCCTAGGACTGTTCTTCGGAGTCTTGTTTGAGACTTGTCGTTTATTTCCGGTAACGTAAAAACTACCATTGATATATATATATATATAGCTTCTCTTAGTGATCATGCGCTAACTATCTTTGATCTGATGTGTGTGCCAAGTCATGTAGATCTTGCAGGTATAGGCATTGGGAGCAAGGACTTGTCGATAAAATAGAATGTAAGAGGTATGTTAAGTTGACCTAAGTGGACTCTATTGCCAAAGTCAGTAAATCACTTCTATCTTTTCTTGTAGCTTGTGTGATCATTGAATATAGCTATAAGTAGTGAAGTGTGTTGTTATTATCTTTGTTTCGTTGTTAGTTGTTTGTGAAGTAACCTTGCGTGCCCCAGAGAACTAAGTGTATTAATGTAATGTGTTATATGTTTATGGTTAATGTTTCTTGTATGCTCAATTGTAATGTTTTAAAAAAAAAAAATTGTTTGCTTTGTCTGTGTCCTCTGGGTTGCATGACGGGCGTTACACTCTTTGCAATTGCAATCTGTTTCAAATATCCTTCAATTGGTCATTTTTCATGAAATTGATCATTCATAGCCTTTTATAGGATATAAAAGAAGTGAGGGATAAACTACTGTAGAAAGATTGTGGAAAAGGTTGTTGACAATTGATGATCATTTCTCACTATTTGATTTCTAAGGGTTTCTAGTTTCTATGAAGTGTTTCTAATGTGAAGTGGCATAGAAGTAAATTCATTTCTTTTTTTACATCATTAACGATTTAAGCATTTATAATGGGAAATCTCACAGAACCGTTGAAATAGGTAAAGGATGACATATTGTAAAAATCTAAATGTGCTCATTATTAGATCTTGGTTGTATTTACATGTTTTAATAACTATATTTTCATTTTAATAAACATATTCTAAAACCCTCGCTGAAATCTTATTTTTAGGTTGCAGCTCTTCAAATTGGACTGGTGAACTTGCACTCTTTACTTTCATTCGACCATGACCAATGATATTTCTAGATAGGAAGTTGTCATTCTTCTCATTTGAATCCTTCCAATCTTCTCTTAAGGGTTGTTCGATTGGAATGGGAGGGTAAGGCTATTCTGAATCGAGCAATATATGCACCACAAATAATATAACTACATTTACTATATATTTTCATGTCTTTTCTCCCTTTAATGTTTGTAGCATTTTTATCTTATCTTGGATTTGTCTTCCATGGAAACCAAGAGTTCAATGAAGGATGTATTTCTTGGATCTTTGTTTACGCAGATATATGTTGTTTGTAATTCCTTTGGTTATGCAGCTGTTTGTTGTTTGTATATTCCTTTTGTTCATGCAATACAAAAAATATTTGAATATCTATGATATTTGAGCTTTATATGCATAAAGTTGTTTGTTGATTGTATTTTTTTTCATGTTAATTCAATGCAATTTTTTTTTTAATATCTATGATATTTGATGTTTATATGCATAAATTTGTGAGAATTAATTAAGTTAGATTTGATTTATAACTTGAATCATTGATTCACTCAAATAAATGACTAAACCATGACTAAATAAATGACCACTATGACTAAAATAAATGAATATAATGACCAAATATATGACTGCAATGACTAAATATATGATTAAAGTAATGGCTAAAGTAATGACTAAATAAATCACTACCATGACTAAATAAATGACGAGTTAATAACAATCAATGACTAAATTAATGACTAAATCAATGACTAAATCAATGACCAAATCAATGACCAAATCAATGACTAAATCAATGACTAGATAAATGACTAAAATAGTTTAGTCATAAATTTGTTCATGTTATAAATGACCGACTATAAACTACTAATGTTCACATGACTAAAATTAGTCATTTATATGCAGTTTTTATTACTTTATTTAGTCATATATTGTTGTTTTTGTACTAGTGATATCACTATTTTTTGGCCCATCATGATCCTACACATACCTAGATAACTACTAAAATGCAAACATGAATGTAGATATTTTTGGTTGATGCAAGATTGCCTGAGACCTGGGATGCTCTTGCATCAAATTATCAACACTTGAAGGTGAACCCTTGCAGAAATCGACCAACATTTTGCATCTTAAAAATAATTATGCCTAGGATAGAAGGGTGTAAATCTAAAAATACAAAAAATCTAAAAATGATCAAAAAATCTAAAAATATGAGAAAATGGATTGAAAAAGTAAAGAAAAACCATCATCCTCTAGTGAAAACCCCATTCAGTGGTGGTTTGAGCAAGTACCTTGGTGAAAACTTGGCAAACAAGCACTTTGTGTAAATAAAGCACCTCCATCTACTATTTGGCTCTTTATGCTATCATTCTTTGCATCACATCTATCTATCACATCATTTTTCCTATTTATTCTATCACCCATTTGTGTTTGTATCATGGCTTGATATTGTGAAGTATCATATCCCCTTTGGTACTACATGGAATATTCTTAAGGTCAACTTGTCCTACCTATATTGAGGTAGTCTATTACGTCACATTGGGGGAAATTCGTTATGGATTAGGTGAATTTCTTGTATACCTTGAGGTTAATGGAAATATCATTGAAATTGTAAAAAAAATTCATAAAATGTTCATCAAAAAATCCAAAAACACTTGAAAAATTAAAAAAAATCCAAAAGCATCCAAATCTTGTATAGCTGAAAATCCAAAAACATCCAAATTCCTGTACAACTAAAATCCAAAAATATTGGAAAATTGTAAAGTTAAAATCCAAAACATCCAAAACACAAAATCCCTAAATAGATCAAAGCATCAAAAATCCAAAAATAGTACCATGTTGAACTACATTGTCTCTAAGCTTCAACATAGGAAAGACCATCATTTATGTGCCCCTAAGAAACCCTAAGTCAGTCTTTTAGGAGTCTGTCATAATAAACCAATATTCCATCAATTGTTCATATCTCATCATCAATAAGTAAATTTAGTTGAACTACGTGGTCTTTGTGTGTGTAACGTAGGCAAGGCTCATCATTGATAAGCCCTCGAGGCCCCTAGGATATTCTTTTAGGTTAGGTTCTTGGTCAGAAATCTTGAAAAAATCCCTAAACATTCAACTATCGAAAAAAACCTTGAACATTTACAAAATATTAGAAAATATCAAAAACATCTGAATATTGTATTTAAATACCAAAAACATTTGGAAAACTTAGAAAAAAAAAACATTTGAAAATTGAAAATCCCCAAAACATTAGAAAACATTTTGAAAACCTAAACAACATGAAATATTATAGAGAAATCCTAAACAACTTCAAATAACAAAAAACCAAAACATTCATATAAAACTTTCAAAAGGACCAAAAGTAGCCTCAAAACATTTTCAAAAATCCAAAAATATTGAAATATTCCAAAAAATCCAAAGCCATCCATCCCATTTCACTTTCACCTGCAATAAAAATTCACCCATAATAAATCAATTGTCACCTTCAACCCTTGGAAAGACAAGTAGAAAGCAAGTATTGCAAGTCGTAAAGTGAGAACTTCAGTGTCAAAGTCTAAAGTCTAGATCATAGGTAAATAGTCAATGGAGTTTGTATCAATGGCTTATCGCACACCTCATCCTAATGAAACCATCTGATAACATGTCTTAGGATGCATCTTTCCTACGATGGACATCAACATCACAAATCACCTTAGCTAAGTTAAAATCATAAAAAGATATAGATAAAGCCAACTGCTTGTCTTTAATCTTTTCTTCTGATTTACCTCAATGACCCATTCTAAGGACCTCTCGATGATGTCTCAATGATTTAGAGAGAAATGAATGGGGAATTGATCATTATCTTTCATTATTTGTGTTTGTGGGTATTCTTGTAAAATAATATTGGAACATACTTGCTTAGTTGTGTGTAGGGAGGTCATTTGGAGTAGATTGTTGACTATTGCATCTACTTTGGTCCAATATATTTTGAACTTCTAACCTACATTTTGATGATATTTATGTATGTCAAGGTGTGAACAAGAACTATCCTATCTATTTGTTGAGTCAAAGTCCATTACACTAGATACAACGCCATCCTAGTTTTCAATACCATGATGCATTGTGTCTATGTGTTATATCAAACATAAGGAATGACAAAAAATCCCAATCCCAATATAGGAGAATAATTATCTCTCTCTCTCTCATCACCATATCTAATAAAGTCTTGATACATCATGGACTTTTTGGACTTCTGAATCAATTTCAAAATCAATGGTCAATCCATTCATCTTACTCTTCTCATTCTTCTAACAATTCTATCCAAGTATCAAATCTGTGTGATATATCAAAATATACATGAGGCTACCCATGGTCGATGATTGTCTATACATCATCAAGTCTTTCTACATCAAGCATCTATGATTTATAGTCCTCTATGATTTGAACTGATCCTAAATTTTTGTAGAGAAATCAACCCAAAATTCAAAATTTCCACCTGATTTCTCAAGGGGGTACGGAACCAGCTTATTCCTTCTGTTGGGGCAATAATGGGGCATCTAAAAATTAGAATTTTTTTTATTTATTTATTTAAGTGACATGTTTTAATCCGAAAAGTATCAATCTTTGAACCAACGTAACATGTACCTAGCTTCAAAGAGGGGAAAAATGTAGACACTTTAAAATATCCTGAATGATATCAAACACTCAAATTAGGTATACTAACATCACTTCATCTTGAAATACATCCTATTTTCCCTTAATTGATTAAATTAGCCTTGATATTGAATTAATTAAATGTATTTTCAACTATTAACCTGATTGACCTAATTAGGTGAATTCATACCCTTTTATACTAACATTTCGTCCTATTAAATTGAATAAATAAAATTATTTAATTTAATCACTGAAGTCCTCTTATTTAATTAAACAACTCTAAGTTATTTAATCAAATATCATATCAATTTCCCCCTTTTCATTAAATAAATTAATTATTTAATGAATATCCTAATTCCCCTAATTTGTATAATTGAAACTTTATTTAATTATCAAATTACTAATTATCCTCATCTTCCCACTTGCAAGGGAATATTCCTCCTTCACACATTCCTCCAAAAGGAATATTTCCATGGGATATTCCTTCCCCTTTGCACAATTTAATTTGGTTTTAGTTAACTAAATATCTAATTTTCCTCCACCATAAGAATATCCTTTGAGAATATTATCTTTCTTCACTCATTTGAAAAAAGGAATATTCCTCCTTGCAACAAATTTCAACAAGACTTCTTGTGGAAGTTTTGAAAGTGTTTATTTCGATGAATGTAATTCCTCGATTAAATATCAACTTGCATTCTTAACGCTTGATGGGAATCCATGATCCATGCCTCCATTTTCCTCCAATTCTGACCATTGATCAATCCTTTTGATCTTGTCCATCAGTTTCATTTTTCCTATTCTATACATAGAGCTTACATCTATTGAATATGAATCCACCTTTTAAGAGAAAACTTATGCTATTAAAATCACTCTCATCTTGCACTCATATTTCATGTTTTAGAAATAATTTTAAGTTAATTTCTTGCATCATATTAGCTTAGTTTACATTAATGGCTTCCATGGTAACATAGATGCATCCATTTAGCATATTTTGTAATTAGGGTTTTGATCAAATCAAGCTTAAACTTCATTTAGAATAGCTTTTCAGACACCCATATCAATCATCTTAGAATATATCATGTTAAGGGTACGTGCAGGATCATGATGGGCCAAAAAGTGGTGATATGATGGGTATGCGTAGGGTATTTGGTTAACGAATTTTTTTAACCCAAAATTGATGAAATGAAAAGAATTTTTAAAGGAGATTCTTAGCTTTCCACCAATATAAATTATGCTTTACTTTGAATTTAATAAATAACTATTATTCATTTTTCTATTAGAATTACGACTAAAGTCTTGATTGATAGGCTGATTAAAAACATCTATAGCTTTCAAATGACATCACATTTTTTGAATCTAAAATATGTGTCACATTCTATGCTTTGCATACTATAATATTAAAAAAAAATATTTGAATTTCATGGAGTTTTGACCAAGTTAAGGTGGTCAGACATACGAGTTTTTATATTTTTTAAAAGTTGTAATAAAAATTCATAATTAATTATTTACTTGGAAAAAATTACAAAAATATGCATCACATTGAGACATGAGTCCTCTACTAATACCTAAAATATTATAAAAAAATATTATCATTCTATTGTGGTGGGTGGAGACAGAAACCTACTTCTTATTTTTTCCTTGAAATTTAAGTACTACTGCATTGAAATTTCAAATTTTCACCAAATAGTTTTTTTTTTTTTTTTAAATAAACCTATTAGTTTAGAAACTATGTTCAATTTGCTATAGATTCTATTCTTAAATATTTTTTAAATAATATAGATAACTTATTCTAATTTTTACATCAACATACCTAACTCTAATTTTTCTAAATTTTTCACCACTTAAGGGCCTGTTTTTTCCATAATGATCCTGCACATAACCTTAAAATAGCTTTTATATAATATTTTATCACACATATCTCATTGGTTTCATCAAATCTCTTCAAAAGAATCAATTGAAACAGGTTCATTATCCAAGGAATTGGGAAAGGGTAGTGAACCATAGATTTTTGGCACCATGTGCTTCTCTAGCTCTTCTAGGGTTTTCCACCTAAAAGGATAGAGGTAGGGCCAAAAATGCTAAAGGTTCATTAAAATTATGTTATGTTTGATATTATATTAGCTAAATTAGATTATCTAAATTCATTTATATGAAATAACTAATTGATTATGAATGTAAAATCTAAGAATTATGCTATGTTGGAAAACACATTGTGTAGTACAAAATCACCTACAATTGAATGGAAAAATGTAGCAGAAATGAATCAGAATGAAAGTGTGCAACTAGAACTTTCATGAAGACTAGAAATTACATTTGAAATGTTTTTGATGCTATTTTTCAGGCCTAGAGGGACTCATTCATCATTCTAGATGAATCAATCCTAGTTTTTCCAAACTGTACCAGAACCTGTTTTTGACAAAAGGGTATCTAAAAATGTAAAAAAAAAAAAATGACCTTGGGGTGGAACTCATTCACCACCCATGGTGAATGACTCCACTTTTGGATTTCTAAATTTTCAAAGGTGGATTCTGAAGCTTCCAATTTGCACTTTGATGTTCTACATGTGTCTACTTTTGAAACTCTGATTTAGGGGTTTGAAAATGATATTTTGTTTATTCTTTGACTTGTTGAATGAACAAAGGACTTTAACAACTTTGGAAATTGATCTACAATGATTTCCAAGATTCCAAAGGACCTAAATCTATAAATACACAATGCAAGAGAGAGAGATGTTGAATATTAGGGCATGGGGGCTTTCCTTGGTCAAACCTCGTTTAGGTAATTAAACCAAAATGATGAAAGAATGGAATGAAACATGCAATAATGGAATATATTACCTTTCCATGATGATAGATCTTGAAATTATAGAACAAAACATGAAGATTCTTCCCTTGAATGTCTGAAAAGTGTTACCTTGGTGACTTAGAATGACAAAAACCTAGCTTACTTGACTTGAGATGGAAGAAAAATGATGAATGAAGTTAAGTTATGATGAATTAGGGTTTATAATGTTTTATTTATAGGAAATTCACCTTATTTTCCCATAAATTGGACCCCCAAGGCCGACATGAAGAAAAACTGAATAAAAACCTTAATTTTTCCTGCTCATACCTCAAAAATAGCTCAAATGGGACTCATTTGCCAGTAATGGTGAATGGGTCCCACCTAGATGGGACTAATTCACCACTAATGTAAAATGGGTCCCACATGGGCCAATTTTTCTAGTTGGAGTGCCAAGAAGTAAGAAAATTAGTTTTATATGATGACTATATTGGTTGTTTGATAAAATTATGCCTCGAGATTCACAATATGGGTTAATAGGGGCCTATTAGTGATTATGTAAATGCAAAATAAGGATTGGGACATAAAATTCAATGTGAAAGTGTGATTAAATACAATTTACAACACTAAAATGAGGTCCAAATAGCCTAGGAAAGCACAAAAACCAATGTGAATGTGCAAGACACATTACAACACTAGTTTATCATTAAGTTTATTTCAAATACCTTCTAGATTGATGTAATAATATTATTAAACACATTTTATAATGTTGAATTAGGGAGAAATGAGTTCGTTAAGTCTAGAAAAGCATAAAAGTCCTTTACAAGACTTTACAACACCTTTACAAGACATCGTTAAAATCATGTTATTCGATTTACAAGGGTCCAAGACCTAGTGTGGATGCATAAAATTCCCCACAACACTAGATTAACACCTCATTAAGTCCAATTTAACATGAATTAATATCATGCCAAGTAAAGGGTCCTTTTTTCACTAGTACATTTTGACCCATTTTTAGACGACCAGATGCCAAGTCAAAATTTTGACAATTCAAATGTTGTCGAAATTTTGACAAAATAATACCTACAAACGGTCGTCAAAATTTTGACGATCATTCATTGAAAAATGAGTCAAAATGTACTAGTGTTTCTACAACACATTTAGCCCACACTTTAGTGAGAGGATGAACTTGCTTTAAACTCACACTAAAGTAGACATTGAAGAGAGATCCAATTGTTCAGATGCAGATGATAAAGAATGACAAAGATCAAGAAGAAAATAAACCCCCCAAGATCCAAGATCCTAAGTCAAACCATCAAGATGAAAAATCATGCAATGGAAAGAACTAAGAGGAATGAAAGTGAGGTGGATCGAGCTTCGATTGTTTGTCCAACTAGTTGTGAATAAGTTCTAGGCTTGTTTGTTCCTAAATGAAATGTGTACTCACTCTAGGGTGACATAACTCTTGGCTATCCGCTGGGTGAGAAAACCCAAAAGTATACTCACTCTGGGGCCACAAAACTTCTGGTTTTCCACTGGGTGAGAAGGCCCAAAAGGTGAAATACATACGCTAGTTAGTATGCACTCACAAACAAAAAGGTGGCTATGGGGAAAATTCATGCTGATAGATGGGCTTCCCGCTCAACCATACTAAAGTTATACATTTTGATAACTTTAATAAGGTGCCACAAAGAATAAGATGTCATTTTGAGATCTATGAAGTAAGCAAAACTTTGTATGCTTGACACTCGTAGACATTGTTAATGAAAAATAGTGTAAGGATTGTTCAAAAGGATTTTTCTTTATTCGTGCAAGGTCTCATCTTAGGGAACATCATGCTTAATGTATCCAAGAGAGGATAAGTCAAAAGAAGTATCATGCTCTTGGAGGGAATCAAACCCAATGACTCCACTAGGACAAGGAGGCATCACAAGAAGAAAAAAATCACACAATGAAATGTGAATGGTGGTGTATGCCTCCACTTTAAAGTGGTTGTGAGCACCCACACTATGAGCAATTGATTTAAAGTAGAAGAAGGAGAAATGAGAGCTTACTCAGAAATCCTTATACTAAGTCGTGTTTCTGAGAAACTACATCATGAAAAAGAGAAGTATGTCATATGCAAGCCAACTGAAGGCATGCCGTCCACATATGAAGCTTGCTCTTATGTATTCATGAAATTTTAGTGACTAGCCAAAGGAGGCAATGACAAGTGACATACGAGGACAAGGCTATCAAACCCCTTGCCCCCACTTAGTGGAGGACAAGGTGATCCTGGAATGGATGAAAGGAAGTATCAAGTAGAAGAATGAGGCGTTGCCACACAAGGAAGAGCACCACAATCCTTGATAGTTTGTATGTTATTGTTGTAAAAAGTCTTTGATAAAAGGGCATATAAGTATGATATGTTGGATTTTTTTGTGTTTTCATTGTACCCATGTGTAGGAGGAAGGTTGTAAGCACTACCATAACAATCTTCCAAGTTAGATGAAGGGGGTGTGTGTTTGTGAGAAGAATTGGTTGCTTTACAAGAACATAAATCCTTTTTAATGTGATGTGTCGTTGTCTCATGAGGTATGTGAGTTATATTACCCCCATCACCACCATAGGGTGATTTGGTAGAACTAAGTTGAGTGAATGGAACACAAGGTTGTTTGGGTTCAAAGTGAGATATTGTGCACTTTCCCTTAAAGGTAGGTGTGAAACTCAAATCATTACTAGAACTTGTGTCTAAAAATGAATAATTTGTAGATGACTCTTTGGACCATGAGGGTGAGATTTTGGAAATGTTATGGAAAGGAGATGTAGAATCTAACGATCCCCAATTATCAAAAAAGAGTTTTGCTGAAGGTGAAGAGTTAAGGCCAACTTGTATAGGTTCAAGTTTTGATCTAGGAATGAAAGGATTAGGGGAGTTGGAAGTTTTGTGATTAGTTGACACATAGCTTTTCTCATCTACATCAATTGTGTATACATTGTTGTTATATTCAAACTTTATGATATGGTGAAGCGTAAATGGGACTCCTTTCATAGCATGAATCCATGGTCTCCCTAGGATAAGATTGTATGGAAGGGGTCCTTGCATGATATGAATAGAGGTAGGAAACACTACAGGTCTGACCTCAATAGGTAATGTGATCATCCCAAGTGGTTTCCTATGAACATTGTCAAATCCACGAATATGAACATCATTAAGTTGAATGACCATTTTGTTAATTCCAAGCTTGTGTAGGAGGGACATGCTACAAACATTAATTTCTAATCCATTGTCAATGAGAGTGTACCTAATTAGAGTTTTATTAATGATCACCTTTATCATCAAAGGGTCATTTTTGTGTTGAATCTCAAGTGGGGGTAATTCATGTTTATGGAATGTGATTTCTAACTAGGTGTCTTATATGAGACAAGGGGAGGATGTTACATGATTCAGTTTTATGTAAGATTGGATCTCTTCCTTTTGTATTTCAAACATTTCATGGAAGAGAAGTTTGACTATTGGTGAAAGTTGAATGAGCTCCCATACAAATATATTAGCAGGAGTCTTTTTAAGATCTTCAACACTAGGCACTTTTTGAGGAAAAGGTAATGGTGTAAGAGTGTTTTGTGGTCCTCTAGATGTCTGAGTCACTAAGTCACAACTTAGTGGTTGCAAAACATTGTTATGAGTAGATTGCATCATGGATTTCAAGACATCTCTAAATTTTTTGTGTTTTTCACTAATGGAAGGTGATTTAGGAAGCTCACTAATTAAAGGAGATCCCACTTGTGTTGTCATAATGTCAATATTTTTTTCTTTATTGGCATGATATGTTGGTGAAGGGGATTCTAATTCCATTTGAGTATTCTCATCTAGGGAAGGTTTAGTGGTTGAAAGATATGTGTCAATGTTCATATGTTTGTGCACCATGATATTCTCCCTAGGAGGAGATTTTTTAGGAGAACAACAAGCCAAATGTTTGTGACATTCATAGGTTGGTTCTTCTAAAAGGACTTCATCACTTGTAGTAAGGGAATTAGCAATGGTTGAAGATTTTTTTTTCAAGAGGGGTTTCCCTAGGTGAAAGGGGACATCTAAGATAGCCATCACCTACATCGATTGTGTTGTCTAACATCAAAGTATCTACTTCACAACTAGGAGAGATACTAGAAGAAGAACAAATGTTGTTGTCATGATCATTTAAGGTTGTATTATGTTGGTTGTGAATGTATTGTCCACTAAGAGAGGTCAAAGAAGAGAAACAACTAGGATTCTCAAAATTCTTATTAATTGATTCTTCTACTAAAATATCTCCATCACCAAGAGGAGATATATTATGAGAAGAACAAGAATGATCATTAGGAATGGAAAAATTTGTAGTATCTTTCACTAAAACACTCTGATAGGGAAGGGATATGAAATGTTTCTTAGCATGTCTAACTATGTAAGGTATAAGCATTGTTTGAATAAGAATGAAAAGTACATGTAACCATTTCATGCAATGTTTTAGCAATATGAACATTGTATTTGCAAAGATACAAAACATTCTTATCCAATATATGCAATATTTGAAGAATGCAAGCAATGTACATGTAATCATTTTCAAATCAAATGGTGTGTGCAAATGAAGTGGTTTGAAGAATGAGTAATGTAAAATGATGTTTTTGAGCTAGATGCATAAAAAAATGTTGCAAAAACTTTCTAGACTTATACTATATGATACTAGGAGGCTTAGCAAGCATAAAAGTGAGGTTTCTAATGCTATAATAGTCAGTCAAAAATCTGGACAGGGATTGATTCACCTAGTATGGCGAATGTGTCCTAGTACTAGGTTTTTTGCAATATTTTTAGAAATTTTGAATGGTTTTCAATGTGTTTAATGTTGTATGATGCAAACCTAATATGGAGATGCATAATTCTAGAAAATTTTAAGGAAATTCTATGCAAAAATGCAAGCTAAATCCACTTTTTCTAAATACAAAAAAAATTGAAACCCTAGATGGAAATGACCTAATGCAACTCTAATGAAAATTCAATGAAAGCAAGGATTAGGATGAAAATGGAATCCAAAGTAGAAAATAAAGTGATATAAAAGCAGGTTCACCAAAATGAACTATAGATTTTTGGCACCATGTACTTCTCTAGTTCTTCTAGGGTTTTCCACCTAAAAGGAGAGAGGTAGGGCCAAAAATGCTAAAGTTACATTCAAATTATGTTATGTATGATGCTATATGAGCTAAATGAGATGATATAAACGAAATTATATGAACTAATTTATTGATTATGAATGAAAAATTAAGAATTATGCTATGTTGGAAAACACATTGTGTAATACAAAATTACCTACAAATGAATGGAAAAATGTAACAAAAATGAATCAGACTAAAAGTGTGCACCTATAACTTTGATGAATACTGGAAATTACATTTGAAATGTTTTTGATGCTATTTTTTAGGCTTGGATGGACTCATTCACCATTCTGGTTGAATCAGTCACAGTTCTGCCAAACTATACCGAAACCCGTTTCTGACAAAAGGGTATCTAAAAATGTAAAAATCTAGAAAATGACCTTGAGGTGGGAATCATTCACCACCCATTGTGAATGAGTCCACTTTTCAATTTTTGAATTTTCAAAGGTGGATTTTAAAGCTTTCGATCTGCACTTTGATGTTTTATAGGTGTTTGCTTTTGAAACTCTAATTTATGGGTCTGAAAATGAGATTTTGTTGATTCTTTTACTTTTTGAATGAGAAGAGGACTTTAAATTTTTTTTAACTTTATCTACAATGATTTCCAAGCTTCCAAAGGACCTAAATCTTCAAATACACAATGCAAGAGAGAGAGATGTTGAATGTTAGGGCATGGGGGTTTCCTTTGTCAAACTCTATTTAGGCAATTAAACCAAAATGATGAAATAATGGAATGAAACATGAAATAATGGAATAGATTACCTTTCCACGATGATAGATCTTGAAATTCTACAATAGAACATGAAGATTCTACCCTTGAATGTCTAAAAAGTGTTACCTTTGTGACTTAGAATGACAAAACCCTAGCTTACTTGACTTGAGATGGAAGAAAAATGATGAATGAAGCTAAGTTATGATGAATTAGGGTTTAGAAGGTTGTATTTATAGGAAAATCACCTTATTTTTCCATAAATTGGACCCCCAAGGCTGACATGAAGAAAAATTGAATAAAAACCTTAATTTTTCTTACTCATACCTCAAAAATGGCTCAAATGGGACTCATTCGCCACTAATGGTGAATGGGTTCCACAAGGCCTATTTTTGGTAGCTGGAATGTTGAGAAGTAAGAAAATCAAGTTTATATGATGACTATGTTAGTTATTTGATCAAATTATGCCTCAAAATGCATAATATGGGTTAATAGGGGCCTATTAGTGATGATGTAAATGTCAAATATGGCTTGGGACACAAAATTCAATGTGAAAGTGTGATTAAATACACTTAAAAACACTAAAATGATGTCCACATAGCTTAGAAGAGCACAAAATCCAATGTGAATGTGCAAGATACATTACAACACTAGTTTATCATTAAGTTTATTTCAAAACCTTCTAGATTGATGTAATAATATTATTAAAGAAATTTTAATAATGTTAAATTAGGGAGAAATGGGTTCATTAAGTCTAAAAAAGCATGAAAGTCCTTTACAAGACTCTACAACACCTTTACAAGACATTGTTAAAAGCATGGCATTCGATTTGCAAGGGTCCAAGACCTAGTGTGGATGCATAAAATGCCTCAAAACACTAGATTAAGACCTCATTTAGTCCAATTTATCATGAATTAATCTCATTTCAAGCAAAGGGTCCTTTTTTCTATGGCACAAGTAGCCATTCCACATTAATGCAACACCACTCCCCTAGTAGGATAAGTTTCAATGGATTAGAACAATTTTTTTTCAAGCTTTCATATTTTAATATGTTAGTTTTAATAGATTCTTAGTTTAGTTTTGCATTTAATGATCTTATTGGACTAATGTTTAGTGGCTTAAATATGCTTTGAATCCTCATGGATCAAGTGTATTCAACCTATACTAAGTCATCGGTCACACTAGGATAATAAAATCTTGCCAAGAGTTTGATTTAAAATAGGTCCTAGTTAAAGAAGGACTCATATGCCACTAAATGATGAGTCCAATAATGTTAAATAAGAATTGGTTGGCCTAGATTATCCACCATGAAATTTTGAAACATCATGTTTCACATTAAGTTGTTGGGTAAGTCCAAAATGATGGGAGGGAAAAAATGGGGCTTAAGTGGCCACTTTTTTCTTCTGCTGAAATTAGGAAATAATGACCTTGGATGTGAAATTGAGGATAGTTACATTCAAAATTTTGATCAGATGCAACAAAAACAAGAATTACAGTGCTCCTAGTCTACTTTCTAAACTACTAATTTATTTTGAAAATTATTGAGATTAAGGGGTTCAAAATATGGGCCCACAAAAGATGGTGTTGTTTTTGTTAGAAAAAACATAACATAACAACATTTGTGGGTACCTAACATGGTGAACCTTTTTTTAGTATTTTTTAAATTGCTTCGATGATAAATAAGCTAGTAGTATGTAGTTTATGCACAATTTTTCTGATAATTTTTTAAGGAATATTTGAGTTTTTACTAATTTTCAAAGTGGACACTTCCTGAAAAAAGAAAAGAATTTTGGACATGCTACCCCTACAAATTTTGGAAACTAATTGATTTCTTTTTAATTTTTTTAATGTGTAGAATGGAGTCCAGATTCTAAAAATGTAATTTATTTGAAATTTGGATGAATGGTTAATTATAATGAAAAAAACACCAAACACTAGTATTTTTCCAAAAAAGAGACAACTAAAAGAAATTATAGATCAAAGGATTCACATTGTCAAAATGTGAAAATAATTACATTGTTAGATAGCTAAGAGAGAGTCTAACATTACCTAGGTGTTCGATTTGTTTAAGATTGAAACACCTACAATCATTATGGTGAGCATGAACCTGATGATGTGAAATATTATAGAAATTTTAAAAAAACATCTTTGGATGTTGGGAAGGTCCTCCAAGCCTTTGGGTTGGTACTCCAAGGAAAATACCAAGCCAAAGGCTTGGGGATTCCCAAAGAAAGATATAACACGAGTGTGTTATAATGTGCTCATGTTATTTCCTAGTTTTGACATAGTTTTTACGTTTGTGCAAGACATGTAGAGAAAGACATAACATGAGTGCATTATAACACGGTCACATTATGTCTTGCTTTGTGTTAAATGCTACTCTATTGAATGTATGTTTATATATTTATATGTTTGTATGTATGTATTCTTTAATGTGAACCATATATTTTTGGGACTGGGAATGCTATATCTCTTTTGTTAAATTAGGGTCTTTCACCTAATGAAAAGAGATAGATCCCACATCTAAAATCTAGATCTAGGTTCATTCAATCTAAGATGTGTATGATGAAATTATTTCTAATTGAAATATTCTAGATGTAGCTAATTGATGAGATTGATTGATTTAAGTATGCAAAACCTAAGAAATGTGACTTTTTGGAAAACACATTGTGTTATATAGAAATGAACTAGAAATGAATGAAAAAATTAACATAAATGAACCAAAATGAGAGTGTGCACTTGGAATCTTCATGAAGGCTAGACATTACATTTGAAATGTTCCTAATGTTATTTTTCAGGCTTAGTGGGACTCATTCGCCATTCTGGGTGAATCAATCCCAGTTTTGCAAAACTGAGCCAAACCCTGTTTCTGACAAAAGGGTATCAAAAAATGCAAAAAACTCAAAACTGACCTAGAAGTGGGACTTATTCACCACTCATGGTAAATGATTCCACTTTTCAATTTTTGAATATTCAAAGCGGAAATTCAAATCTCTCGGTCTGCGCTTTGATTCTCTGTAGGTGTCTACTTCTAAAACTTTGATTTATGGGCTTGGAAGTGAGCTTTTGTTGATATTTTGACTTGATCAATGAAGATAATGTTGGATACTATGGTTTTGTTAATGATATGTGGTTTTCATTGATGTCAACACTATTAGCATTGATGCATTGTAGGCTATATATGTCGAGGATATTGATAAAATTATTAAAGAAAGAGTTGTAGGTTGATAGTGGAATAGTGATGGTCATGAAGGTGTCTAGCTTAGTACATTGACAATTAGTCATTGTGGATCAAAGGGTTTATTTCTGAGTGTATCTAGTTTATCCACCAAAAGTTTTAGAGGTCTGCATGAAGATTTAATCATGTTATGAACAGTTGTGTTCTAACATTTTTTTGTGGCTTCAGTTAGTGTTCCTGATTGAAGTTGATGTGATTCTAGTAATTTCAGTTGTTACGGATGATTCTATGGTGATTCTTGATGCTTTTGGATGGTTCTAGATCATGTTGTATCTTTTTTTCACATTCGTGTTGATTGGTGTGCTTGTGGTTGATGATTTTTCTCTTGTGTGTTTGGGTTTTTATATTCTTGGCTGACATGGTGATGGTAACATATTATGGATCCTTGGAGATTAAAAGTTGAATGTTTGGCATGCTCAAGGATATTTTTTTAAGTCTTCATTATGTTGTAGCTGGTGGTGTTTGATTTGCAGTGAATATTTACTTGGAAATTTGGGCTGACATTGTGTATATGTTTTATATTTTATTTTGGCCGACAAAGTTGTTGATGTAATTCCATGTTGTAGATATATAAGAGTGGTTTTTGTGTGAAGTTATGTAGTGAAGAAGTTCCATAGAAAGAGAAAGTGTGTGAATAGTGATACAATCATTTGATTGTAGAGCAGAGTGTGAAGAATTTTGAGCGAAGTGTGAATGAGTGTTTCTATGCTTAACCAGAGTTGTAATCATGCTTTTGTAGAAGATATTTTCTTAGTCCTACGGGTCTAATCTGAATTGTTGTAAGATAGTGTGTCTTCTTTAGGAAGTGTGCCTAAATGCATGTGCATTCCCATTATTCTTCATTATACTTTTAACAGGGTATAATATTGTGGAATGACATCCACCAAAGTTTTTCCCCTAATAGGGTTTTGACATGAAAAAATATTTATGTTCTCTGTGTTTCTGATGTGTTGATTGTTTGTGGTTTATTGTTCATTTTTGAGATCAAGTTAAGTAGTTTAAATATTTTGTGACAACTAATTCACCCCCCCTCTTAGTTGTTTGTCCTTTTTTTTCCCAACAATTGGTATCATAGCAGGTTCCTCTAAATAATTTTAAAAGCTTGAGGTGATTGAAGATGGCATCATACAAGAAGGACAGTCCTATATTCGATGGAACAAACTACTGTTTGTGGAAAGCTAGAATGGAGTGTCATTTGAGGTGTTCGCGGAACCCTTCTAGAAGATTACAAAGAAAAGATATGTTATTCCTTAGAATGGTCATTCCACTCCTAATGAGATTAAAGAGGCTAAGATTAACATCAGGGCTATTAATGAAAAATGTGATGGATTTGAAGACATCTCATGAGATCTAGAAGAATCTAGAGACTTTGTATGAAGGATATGCACATGTGAAGGTAACTAAGCTAGAGAGTTTGAAAGGAAAGTATGAAACTTTGAAGATGGGTGAAGATGAAAATATTTCTTCTTTTATGCAAAGATTAAATGAACTTGTGATGGGTATTGGATGTGTCAGTGGTACCCTGGATGAACAAGAAATTAAAGTACTTAGATCATTGCCTCCCTCTTACAAATCAAAGGCTCATGCTATTGAAGAGCTCAGAATAGTAACAAATGTGACAAGAGGTATGTTGATTGGTAAACTTGTTGCCTTTGGGTTGAGTGAATTTGGTGATTCTAAAATTTCAAGACTCTAACTGCAGATTTAAGGCCTTTGTATCTAGAAAAAACAAGCAAAGATATGATCTAGGAGAGAGTTCTAGAAAGACATTCAAGTATGAGGAAGAGATGAAATAGCTTGAAGATGAAGAAAGAGAGGTAGAAGAGTTGGAAGCACTGATTGGGTAGAAAGAAGGCAGAGGACAAGGTAAGTATAAAGGAAATTTTCCTAGTAAATATTTCTCTTATAGTAAAATAGGTCATTTTGCTTCAAGCTATCTTGAAAGAGTTCCTAGGTCAGCCTAACAAACCTAGATTTCAAAATAAATTCTATTATGCTGAAGAAGATGTGACAGATGAAGAATTTGATAAGGAAAATGGAAATGAAGATGAATGTGTTTTCATTGCTATAAAAGAAAATGGTCTGGTGGCTAGTGAATCTACTAAAGTAGAGAAAGATCTTGTAGACCAAATTGAAGAAAAGGATGAGTGGGTTATTGATAGAAGATGCTCACATCATATGATTGGTGACAAAAGAAAATTTGTAAGTCTAGAGAATTATGATGGTGGGGTTCTGACATTCAAAGATAACAACGCTGGTGTGATTCATGGCAGAGGATATATTTTTCTTGGTGGTAAACATAACACTAATGATGTTCTTTATGTTGAAGGGTTGAAGCATAACCTACTGAGTTTTGGAAAGATGGTGGACAAGGGTTACAATCTTTAGTTCAAAGATGGAAGATGCAGGATACTTGGAAGCTCTGGAAATGTAATTGCTTCATGTACAAAGACAAGATGTAATATTTTTAACCTAAGTGTTGCTAATGATTTTTTTTTAATTTCTCAAGTAGATTAAAGTTGGTTATGGAATAGGAGGTTGTGTCATGTGAATTTTGATAACATTTTCAAGGTAAGCTCCACTCAATTAGTAAGAGATCTACCTAAGCTAGTGAATCCTACTAACACAATATGTAAGGAATGTCAGATGGGAAAATAGATTAGATTTTCTTTTTGGAGCAAAAAAAATCATTCTAATGGAGTATTGGAGTTGGTGCATACTAGTCTTTGTGGTCCCTCCAAAATCATAAGTCTATAAGGAGAAAGGTACTTTATGTTGCTTATTGATGACTACTCTAGGATGATATAGGTTGCTTTCTTAAGAGAAAAATGTGAAGCATTAGAAAAGTTCAAAAGTTTCAAAGCTATGGCAGAGAATGAGACAGGTCTAAAGATAAAATGCCTAAGGTTAGACAGAGGTGGTGAGTTCACCTCCTAGGAGTTCAATTCTTTTTGTGAAGAGCATGGAATCACAAGATAATTATCTACTTCCTGAACCCCTCAACAGAATGGAGTTGTAGAGAGAAAGAACAAAACATTTCTGGATGTTGCTAGAACAATGATGTTGGAAGGAAATGTGCCTCGCATCTATTGGAGAGAAGTTGTAAGCAATGATGTGTACACTCTAAACCAGGTAAATGTCAATGGTATTTCTGGTAAGACTCTATTTGAGCTGTGGTTTGGTTATAAGCCTACTGATAAATATTTCAAGATCTTTGGAAGAAAGTGTTATATTAAGAGAGATGAGGAAATAGGTAAGTTCGATGCAAGGAGTGATGAAGGAATGTTTCTAGGTTACTCTACTAAAAGAAAGGCTTACCAGTTCTATAATAGAAGATTGAGAAAAATGGTTGAAAGTGAAAATGTAAGAGTTGATGAGGACTCCGCTAGATCATCCAGATACTATGGATATGATTTATATGACTAGCAAGATAGTACAAACAAAAGGAAGAATTCTCAAACACATAATCAAGTTCAAATTGTTTTAGTAAATCAAGAAAGTCAAGAAGGAAAGACAAGTGGAAGTGCAAAAGAAAGAACAAAAGAACTAGAAGTGCGAGAGAATCCTAAAATTTTGAGGTATGTAAAGCTAAATCACTCTAAAGATCAAATTATAGGAGATAAGAATAAAGGTGTGCAGACTAGAAGAAGCATTGTAGAAGAGTATTGTCTAATTTCCAAGATTGAGCCTAACAATGTCAATGAAGCTTGTAATGATGAACACTGGATGGAAGATATGAAGGAAGAACTAATGAAAATTGAAAAGAATGATACATGGATTCTTGTTCCCAAACCTAAAGATAAAAGTGTGATTAGTACTAAATGGGTCTTTCGGAATAAGTTGAATGAACAAGGTGAAGTGGTTTGGAATAAAGAAAAAATGGTATGTAAAGGGTATTCACAAACATAAGGTATTGATTTTGAAGAAAACTTTTCCCCTATTGCCAAAATTGAAGCTATAAGATTATTTCTTGCTTATGCCACATATAAGAAATACAAAGTCTATCAAATATGTGAAGTAAAACTTTTTGAATGGTGAGATAGAAGAAGAGGTATATGTTGAACAACTAGATGGATTTCAACTGAATGATAAGGAAGACATGGTTTGTTGATTGAAGAAAGCTCTATATGGACTCAAGCAAGCCCCTAGAGCTTGGTATTCTACATTAGATAAATACTTGCTAAAGCTTGTATTCAATATAGGTATTGCTAACAACAACTTGTATTTTAAGTTGGATCATGATAAAGATTTGATTATTGAAGTCTTTGTTGATGAAATTATTTTTAGAGGTGATGATGATGCATGTACAAAGTTTTCTAATGAAATGAAAAGTGAATTTGAAATGAGTATTATTGGAGAGATGAAGTTCTTTCTGGGATTGCAAGTCACTCAATTAGACAATGAGATTTTAATATCTTAGTCCAAATATGTGAGAGAGTTGCTGAAGAAGTTTGACATGGAAGAATCAAAGCCTATTGGTACACCCATGGTAACCAGATGTAAGTTAACAAAAAATGATGATTGTCCTAAGGAAAATCAAACAAAATACAGGTCAATGATTGGAGGATTTCTCTACTTAACTCAGAATAGATCAGACATCATTAATGTTGTGTGTATGATTACTAGATATCAAGCTGATCCAAAAGAATCTCATGTGATTGTTGTTAAGAGAATTTTCAGATACCTGAAAGGAACAATTGATTTTGGTCCTTGGTCTCCTAAAGATTATTATCTTACCTTGAGTTCCTATACTAATGTGGATTGGGTAGGAGATGTAGATGAAAAGAAAAGCACTAGTGGTGGTGCCTTTTCCCTAGGGAAGAAGATGGTGCCTTGGTTGAGTAAAAAGCATAATTCCATTTCCCTATCTACTGCTGAGGTAGAGTATATTGTTGATGTAAATAATTATACTCAAGTGTTGTGGATGAAATAGATGTTGAAAGATATCAGAGTAGTATATGATGAGCCTATTTCCATATACTATGACAACTCAAGTGCAATAAACATATTGAAGAATCTAGTGCTACACTCTAAGACCAAGCATATATCAATCAAGTTTCACTTCTTGAGGGAGAAAGTGAGTGAGAAAGAATTCAAACTAGAGTATGTGCCTACCAAAGAATAGATTATAGACAATTTCACCGTCATTCCCAAAGGATAATTTTGAGTATCTCAGAGGGATATTAGGGGTGATTACCCCTCCTGATATGAACTAGAGATGCATTTACTTACATCAATCCATATGCTTCATAGCTATATTCTTATCTGGATTGATGTTTCTATGGCTGCTACTCAAGGGGAGTAGTCAGATCTATAGATATGTGGTTCAAATATTGTATGTGGAAAGATAATGCTTATCTTTGCCATTGATGTCAAAAGGAGAGAAAAGCAATGTGAAAAATAGCATGAGGAGAAGAGTCAAAATCTAAGGGGGAGTAAGTGTTGATTGAGAGTTGTGTTGATGTTGCTTTTCACATCATGTGTTTCCATCAATTCCAAAGGGGGATACTTTTGGATTCTATGGTTGTGTTGCTGACATGTGGTTGTCATTAATGTCAACACTATTAGCATTGATGTATTGTAGGTTGTATATGTCAAGGATATTGAGAAAATTGTTAAAGAAAGAGTTGCAAGTTGATAGTGGAATAGTGAAGGTTATGAAGGTGTCTTGCTCAATACATTGATGATTAGTTGTTGTGGACTAAATGGTATATTTTTTAGTGTATATAGTCTATCCACCGAAAGTTTGAGAGGTCTGCGTGAAGATTTAATTGTGTTATGAACAATTGTGTTCTGACAGCTTTTCTATGGCTTCAGTTAGTGTTCTTGATTGAAGTTGATGTGATTCTAGTAATTTTTATTGTTGCAGATTCTTCTCTGATGATTCTTGATGCTTGTGGATGGTTGTAGATCATGCTCTATCTTTGTTGCATGTCTGTGTTGATCAGTGTGCTCGTGGTTGGTGATTTTTGTCTTGTGTTTGGGTTTTATGTTCTTGGTTGACATGGTGGTTGTAATGTATTGTGGATCCTTGGAGATTAAAATTTGAATTTTTGGCATGCTCGAGCATATTTTTTAAGTATTCATTATGTTGTGGCCAATAGTGTTTGATTCACATTGAAAATTTACTTGTAAATTTGGGCCAGCATTGTGTATATGTTTTATATTTATTTTGGCTGACAAAGTTGTTGATGTAATTCCATGTTGTAGATATATAAGAGTGGTTTTTTGTGTGAAGTTATGTAGTGAAGAAGTGCCAGAGAAAGAGAAAGTGTGTGAATAGTGATCTAATCATTTGATTGCAGAGCAGATTGTGAAGAAGTTTGAACGAAGTGTGAAGGAGTGTTTTTGTGCTTAACCAGAACTATAATTAGGATTTTGTAGAAGCTATTTTCTTAGTTCATACCCTATAGATATAATCCAATTTTCTATAAGATAGTGTGTCTTCTTTGGAGAGTGATCCCTCTTATATTTGAGCAGTGAGCTCTAGGCAGTGTGCTTGAATGCATGTGCATTCCCATTATTCTTCATTATACTTTTAATAGGGTATATTATTGTGGATTGACATCCACCATGTTTTTTCCCCTAACAAGGTTTCCACGTAAAAAATATTTGTCTTCTTTGTGTTTCTAATGTGTTGATTGTTTGTGGTTTACTGTTCATTTCTGAGATCAAGTTAAGTTAAGTTTGAAAAGTTTAAATATTTTGTGACAATTGATCCACCCCCCCTCTCAGTTTTATGTCCTCGTTTTGTAAATAGAGAAGACCTAAAAAAAAAATTTCAACTTGATTCTTAATTATTTCCAAGCTTCCAAGAGTCCTAAATCTGCAAATACACAAGGCAAAAGAGAGAGAGATGTTGAATGTTAGGGCATGGGGGTTTTTCTTTGGTCAAACCCCTTTTAGGTAATTAAACCAAAATGATGAAAGAATCTAATGAAACATGTAACAATGGAGTTGATTACCTTGCCATGATATTTGATCTTGAAAGGTTGTAGCAAAACATGAAGAATCTACCCTTGAATGTCTGAAAAATGATCTTGAATGACTTGTAGTGTTAAAACCCTTGCTTGCTTGAGAAGATGAATGATGAATGAGTTGTAAAATGAGTTGAGAGATGTAAATTAGGGATTAGAAGGTTGTATTTATAGGAAATTCACCTATTTTACCCGTTAATACCTCATCACAGGCTGACATGAAGAAAGAATAAACTTAAATTTCACTTTTTTCTTGCTCAAAGGTAAAAAATGAGACAAATGGGACTCATTTGCCACCCATGGTGAATGGGTCCCACCTGGACGGGACTCATTCACCATCTATGTCAAATGAGTTCCATAGGGGCCATTTTGATAGCTAGGAAGCTAGGAGATAAGGAAATAAGGTTTAAATTGCAACTTTGTGGGTAGTTCATCAATTTAAGCCTCAAGATGCACAATATGGGTTAATAGGGGCCTATTAGTGATTATGAAAAGGTTATTATGGCTTGGGACACATAATTCAATGTGAAAGTGTGATTAAATACACTTTACAACACTAAAATGAGGTCCACACAACCTAGTAAGGTACAAGAACTAATGTGAATGTGTGAGACACATTACATCACTACTTTAACATTAAGTTTATTTTACAAGCCTTCTACATTGATGTGAAGATGAAATTAAATATGTTTTATAATGTTAAATTAAGGGAAAATGGGATCATTAAGTCTAGAAAAGTGTGAAAGTATCTTACAACACTTTACAACACCTTTACAAGACATCGTTAAATGCATTTTATTTAGTTTGCAAGCATCCAAGACATAGTGTGGATGCATAAAATGCCTTACAACACCTGAATAAAGGCCTCATTAAGTTCAATTTATCATGAATTATTCCCATGTCAAGCAAGAGGTCATTTTTTCCATGGTGCATTTAGCCCCCACTTTAGTGAGAGGATGAACTTGCTTCAAACTCACACTAAAGTAGATATTCAAGAGAGATCTGAGTGTACAGATGCATATTACAAAGAATGAAAAAGATCAAAGGAGGTTTCACAAGCCCCTAGGATCCAAGATCCTAAGTCAAACCAACAAGATACATAATCATGCAATGACAATTAAAGAAGACAAAAATGAAAAAGGGGGATCAAGCTTCTATTGTTTGTCCAACTAGTTGTGTATTAGATCTAGGCTTGTTTGTTTTGAAGAGAAAATGCATACTCACTCTGGGGTGACAAAAATCTTGGTTGTCTATCAGGTGAGAATTCCACAACATGCTCACTCTAGGGTAACAAAACTTTTGATTATCTACAGGGTGAGAAATCTTAAAGGTGAGAAACATATGCTAGTTTGTATCTACTCAAACACATAGGTGGCTATGGGGAAAGTCGTGCTGCTGAATGGGCTTCTTGCTCAACCATATCAAAGTTATACCTCCTGATAACTTTAATAAGGCACCACAAAGGAAAATGATTTTCAAGCTCTATGGGTAAGAAAAGCTTTGTATTCTTGACACTCATAGACATTGTTAATGCAAGGTAGTGTAAGGAATATTCAAAGTGATTTTTCTTAGTTTGTGCAACGGCTCATCTTAGGGAACATCATGCTCAATGTCTCCAAGATAGGATAAGTCAAAATAAGTATCATGATTTTGGAGGGAATCAAACCCAATGACTCCATAAAGAACAAGACGCATCGCAAGAAGATAAAAATAATACAATGAAATGTGAGTGGTGATGTATTCCGCCACTTTAAAGCAGTTGTGAACACTAGTACTGTGAGCAATTACTTTAAAGTAGAAGAAGAGGATATGAGAGCTCACTCAGAAATCCCTATGCCAAGTCATATGTTTCTGAGAAGCTACGTCAAGAAAAAGGTAGTATGTCACATTCGAGCCAACTTAAGGCATGTTGTCCACATCCCAAACTTTCTCTTGTATGTTTATGAAAAGATAACAACTATCCAAAAGAGCCAACGACAAGTGACATATGAGGAAAATATACTAAACCCCTTTCCCCCACTGAGTGCAAGACAAAGGTGAGTCAAAACAATTGATGAAATGTAGGAAAGAGTGAAAATTGGTATCAATTAGAGGAATGAGGTGCCCTCATAGAGGGAATCATACCAAACTCCTGAAAATGTTGTATTTTATGACTCAAATATTTACATTCATTAATGGAATGACCATGAACTCTATGATAGGCATATAATGAGGTCTTTTCATAACATTTCTTATGAGTTCTAGGGGGAAGGGTGATCAAGTGATATTGGAGGAGTCTCCACAAGATACCCTCTTGATCTATCGTAGAAGGTGGTCTTGAGGTATGTGAGAAAGATACATGTTGCTTAGTAATGATTTTCATATCTTTGTAAGACTCTTTAGATTGTGATATTTTATTATCTCCATTATATGAGGGTATAAAATATAACGAATTCAAATCATGAACATTTTACGAGATGAAATTTACATTAAGCAAAGGTGTAGTTGTGTGTTGCATGTTTGGTAAAGGATGATGTTCAAGACCACTAGTTGCTAAGGATGGTTTAGAAGTATGTTGTGTGATATTGTTGATGTTGTGTAAAGGTTTGGACAAAGGAAAAAAACCAAGACCACGAGTCGTTTGTTGTGTGTTAGGGTCAATAGGGTTGTAGATACCTTGTTCATTAGCACCACATCCTTTTCCACTATGTCCAAGTTATTTCATGAGCTCATAACCTTTTCCATAAAGATTCTTCATGCATTTGGAATCAAGTGGTTGTCGTTATTGTGTTTTTCAAAGTTTTTTGTGTATTTTGTGGTGTTCTATTAAGTGGTTGAGGTGGATGCTTTCAAAAGGTTGTCAGAATTTTGCATTGACATGATGGTTGGTTCTTGTTTCTTATCTTTCTTTTATTTGATTATGTATTCATCCATAAATGATGGTGTGAATTCTAAGGATCCCCAATCATCATCAAATAATTTAGACACCAATTCCTCATTGTTTTGTTCAATTTCAAGAGGATGTATATTGGATGTTTGAATCAATGTTTTTAGAGGACTTGTAGCTCCTTTTTCAAGGTGCAAGAAACTTTCAGGCTTGTGATCTGCTTCAAATTGATAAATGTTATTATTATAGAAATATTTCATTATACGATGAAGGGTTGAAGGAACTACATTCATCTCATAAATCCATGGTCTTCCTAGAAGAAGATTATACACAAATCATAAGGCATGACATGAATAGGAGTTTGCAAAGTAACCACCCCAACTATAATAGGAAAAGTGATTACACCGAGTGATTGCTTTGTTGTATTATTAAATCCTCAAACATATATAGAATCAAGTTTTATTTGTGACTTGTAAACACACAATTTATGAAGGAGATTCACACTACATACATTAAGGGTAGAACCATTATCAATAAGGATTCACTTTATCCCTATCCGATTGTATCAAGAAATGATCATTAAAGCTTCATTTTGTTTTTGTAACTCTAAAGGAGGGAGCTCATTTTGATGGAAAGCACTGTCTAGATTAGTTTGATTTGTTTGGTGGGTTAAACCTACTACATCATTCACGGTCATATCGAGAGGAACTACAATTTGTTTAAAGGTTTTTTGAAGAATATTGTGGTATTTTGTGAGTTCTAAAGTAAATCCCAAAGGGAATCTTTGTAGGAGTATTCTTTAATTGTTCAACAAGATCATACTCCTTTGTGTGTGGGAGGTAATGAGGAGCACTAGATGAATTTGGTAAAGGTAAGGAGGGTGGGGTTGGTTGCAGTGGTTGTGGATTATTTCAATTGTTATATGTATGAGAAATAGTATTATAACTCGGTTGTTGTGACACATTAGTTTGAGATGGGTAGAGGGTGAATTCAGGTTTATGTTGAGGTTTTTTTTGTGTGAAGGTGGATAAAGAGTAATCTTGCATTTATGTGAAGGTTTATATGATGGTGGGTAAACGATGAGTTGAGGTTGAATAATGTTAACATCCCTTAACAAGTGAAAGTCTAAATTGTCTTTGAAGGGCATACTATCATTAATGCCAATGTTATCTTTGTCTTGGGTCATAATATCCTCCCTAGAAGGAGAGTTCTTAGGAGAACAAGAAACCACATGTTTGTGACAATTAATGTTTGTTTCATTCAAAATAACTTCATCACAATTAGGGGAGTTATTAATGGTTGAATGTGTCTGATAATTGATAGTGGGGAGATTAGGGGAAGATTCTATTTGATTTTTGGTTTTTTCTAAGGTCTCATTCTCTTGTTCCATATTAACTACCCTACTAGGAGAGCTTGTAATCTATTCAGCCAAGCTTGAGATTTGTAAGGGAGATTCATCACAATTAGGAGAGGCATCAAGAGAAGGACCATTATGATTTTCAAATAGGTTTTCCCAAATGGGAGGAGCATTAGGGAAGGGAGGATCAAGGGTTTCATGAGTCTTAATAGGGATTTCTTCTAACACCAACCTATCCCCTTTACATTGAGGAGGGATATTAGGAGAGAGACAAGTTTGATTGTATGGACCATGGAGACTTGGTATGGTGATGTGTAGGAATGTGTCTATGATCTAATGTTCTTGTTGTCGAGCATCATCCAAAGGGGAATAAGGAGATGAAAGATCGAGACCCTCAAGACTTGTAACTTTCTTCACAAGGATACCTTCTTCACTAATAGGAGAGGTATTGGGAGAAGAACAAGTATGATTGTTATGATTTTCAACACTACTATTCTCACCAATGGGAAATGTAAGATGAAGGATTGTATCAATAGTTTGATCATGTTTCTTAAAGTCCTCATTGTGGTAATCAAAAGTGAACTCATAAGAGGGAATGTTTTACTTATCCAATCCAATATTAACAAAATCAAAGCCACATCTCTTGAAAGAAAATGTGTTATGATGAAAAAGGAAATAAAGTACAATGCAAGGAATTAAAAGAAATGTAATGTTCAATTTTTATGTAAGCTAATTATCTATTTACACAATGCAACAATCTGAAAATGAAATGTTGTGAATGCAAAAGTGAAATTAAACAATGCATGAAATGAGTTGATTTAGGCTAGATGTGATGAAATGCATGTTACAGAAATGCAGCCAACTGATACAGCTATGAAATGGCACCAAATAAAATCCTAAAAATAGGGTTTTTAGCTCTATAAAAGGAAGTTTTAGGGGACAAAAGGGACTGATTTGCCCAGGCTGGAAAATGAGTCCTAGTATGAAATTTTTATAGATTTTTCAAAAAAAAATGACTGATTTTGATGATTTCTAAGTGCTATGATGCAGACCTAAGTGAAAAATGTAGAATTTCAAAAAATTGGAATGAATTTGGATGCCAACAATGCAACCTAAATGCACTTTTTATGAATGCAAAATTTGAAACCTAGTGTGCAAATGAATTCATGCAAGCTATATGTATGATGAAAGAGTCCAAAATCAGATAAGAAAGTGTTTGAAAAGAAATAAAATGAATCATAGATTTTTGGGATCGGGAATGCTAGATCTCTTTTGTTCAATTAGGATCTTTCACCTAACAAAAAGAGATAGATCCCACATCCAAAATCTAGGTGGTTCATTCAATCTAAGACATGTATGATGAAATTATGTCTAAATTCAATGTTCTAGATGTAGCTAATTGATGAGATCGATTGATTAAGTATGCAAAACCTAAGAAATGTGACTTGTTTGAAAACACATTGTGCTATGTAGAAATGAATGAAAAACTTAACAAAAATTAACCAAACTGAAAGTGTCCACCTGGAATCTTGATGAAGGATGGAAATTACATTTGAAATTTTTTTGATGCTATTTTTTAGGCCCGGTGGGACTCATTTTCCATTTTGAGCGAATCAATCCCAGTTCTGCAAAACTAAGTCAGAACCTGTTTCTAACAAAAGGGTATCTAAAAATGCAAAAAACTAAAAATTGACCTATAAGTGGGAATCATTCACCACTCATGGTGAATGAGTCCACTTTTGAATTTTTGAATATTTAAAGGTGGAATTTGGAGCTCTCGGTCTATACTTTTATTCTCTATAGGTGCCCACTTCCGAAAGTTTGATTTACAGGTCTGAAAGTGAGTTTTTGTTGATATTTTGACTTGATCAATGAAGAGAAGACCTAAGAAAATTTTCAACTTGATTCTTAATTATTTCCAAGCTTCCAAGAGTCTTAGATCTATAAACACACAAGGAGAAAGAGAGAGATGTTGAATGTTAGGGCATGGGGGTTTGCCTTGGTCAAAACCCTTTTAGGTAATTAAACCAAAATGATCAAAGAATGTAATGAAAGATGTAATAATGGAGTTTATTACCTTGCCATGATGTCTGCTCTTGAATGTCTATAGTGAAACATGAAGAATTTTCCCTTAAATTTTTGAAAATTGATCTTGAATGGCTTGTAAAGTTAAAACCCTAGCTTGCTTGAGAGGATGAATGATAAATGAGATGTAAAATGAGTTGTAGATGTAAATTAGGGCTTATAAGGTTCCATTTTTAGGAAATTCACCTATTTTACCCATTAATACCTCATCATAGGCTAACATGAAATAATAAACTTAAATTTCACTTTGTTCCTGCTGAAAGGTAAAAAAATGAGCCAAATGGGACTCATTCGCTACCCATGGCGAATGGGTCCCACCTCGATGGGACTAATTCGCTATATATGATGAATGGGTCCCATGGAGGTGAATTTGATAGCTAGGAAGCTAAGAGATAACAAAATAAGGTTTAAATTATAGCTTTGTCAAGTATTTCATCAATTTAAGCCTTAGGATGCACAATATGGGTTAATAGGGGCCTATTAGTGATGGTGTAAAGGTTAATTAGGGCTTGGGACACATAATTCAATGTGAAAGTGTAATTAAATACACTTTACAACACTAAAATGAGGTCTAGACAGCTGAAGAAGGAACAATAGCCAATGTGATTGTTTGAGATAGATTACAACACTAGTTTAACATTAAATTTATTTTACAAGTCTTCTAGATTGATGTGAAGAGGCAATTAAATATTTTTATAATTTTAAATTAAGGGAAAATGGGTTTATTAAGTCTAGAAAAGTGTGAAAGTATCTTACAACACTTTACAACACCTTTACAAGACATCGTTAAATGCATTTTATTTAGTTTTCAAGGGTCAAAGACCTAGTGTGGATGCATAAAATTCCTCACAACACCTAAATCGAGGCCTCATTAAGTTCAATTTATCATGAACTATTCTCATGTCAAGCAAGAGGTCCTTTTTTCTACTATGCAGTATGTCATGTATGTATGTATGTATGTATATAAGATTGTATATACATATTTACATGCATGATTGTATGTATGTAAGCTTGTATGTACATATATATTATTGTTGTATGTATTTATGTATGTCTTTAGAGGGAGGGATAATTTTAAGAGAGAGAGAGAGAGGTAGAGAGGTAGTGAGATAGAGTCTTGAGAGAGGGAGAGGGGGTGGAAGGGAGAGAAGTGGTTGGAGTGAGAGGGAATTAGCTAGGTAGGGTGGGAGGGATAGAGGGAGAGAGAGAGGGTGATGGGAGAGAGAGAACTAAGAGACAGGGAGAGAGAGAGGGGGGAAGAGAGAGTGGGAGAGAAAAAGTGAGTTGTGTAGGTAGGGTGCTAGAGGGAGAGACTTGAGAGATAGGTAGTGAGAGTGAGTGTGAGAGAGAGGGAGTGGGAGAGAGAGGGAGAGGGAGAGGGAGAGGGGGAGTGTGACAGTGAGAGATCTGAGAGAGGGAGAGGGTGTGGGAGGGTGTGACCTAAGAGAGAGGGAGAGAGAGAGGATTGGAGTGAGAGGGACTTATCTAGGTATAGTGGGAGGGATATATAGAGAGAGGGGTAGAGAGAGAGTTACCTAGGTATGGTGCTAGAGGGAGAGACCTAGGAGAGAGGGGGTGGGAGGGAGAGACTTGATAGATAGTGAGAGAGAGAGAGGGAGTGGGAGAGAGATGGAGTGATGGAGAGGTAGTGGGAGGAAGATAGAGAGAGATAGATAGAGGGAGTGAGAGAGAGTGGTAGGGATTGATTGAGTGAGAGGTACGTAGAAAGAGGGAGAAGGTAGATAGAGACAATTAGAGAGGGTAGGAGAGAGGGAGAGAGAGAGAAGTGAGATGGATAGATAGAGAGATAGGGATAGGGGTTGAGGGATTAGGGTGGAGTACCTATAGGGTTTATGGTTTGGGGTATTGGGTTGAGGTATATGGTTGAGGGATTAGGGTCGAGGTTAGAGGGTATTGGGTAGAGGTTAGAAGGTTTAAGGGTTTATGGTTTAAGGGCTTATGGTTGATGTTTACGTTTGAGGTATATGGTTGAAGGATTAGGGTTGGGGGTCCAATGTATAGGGTAGAGGGTATATGGGTTGAGGGTTTAGGGTTTAAGGGTTGAGGGATTAAGGTTTGAGGGTTGAGAAGTAAGGGTTGAAGGTTAATGTATAGGGTAGAGGCTAGAGGCTAAGGCTAGAAGTCTTAAAGGTTTAAGGTTAAAGATTGAGGGTAGAGGGTTGAGGTATTGAGGTTTAGGGTCCAAGTATAATGTATAGGGATTATAGGGTAGGGTTAGGGATTAGAGGGAAAGTTGAGTTTAAGGTTTAAGGGTTAGGGTGAGGGTTGAGGGTTTAGGGTTTAAGAGGGTTGAGGAACTGAGTAGGGTTGATGGTAAAGGGTATTGGGTAGAAGGTAGAGGGTAGAGGGTAGAGGGTAGAGGGTTTAGGGTTGAGGGTTGAGAGTTTAAGGGTTTAAGGGTTGAGGATATAAGGTTGAGGGATTATGGTATAGAGGGAGGGATGGATGGAGGAAGAGATGGAGGGAGAAGTGAGATAAATAAAGGATAGAAGACAAGGGAGGGATAGAGGTATATGAGATTTGAGGATCCAATGTATAGGGTAGAGGGCTGAGAATTGAGGGTATAGGGTTGAGGAACTATAGGTTGAAGGTTTAGGGTATTGGGTTGAGGGATTAGGGTTAATGGTAGAGGGTAGAGGGTTTAAGGGATTAGGATTTAAGGGTTTAGGGTTGAGGGTTTAGGGTTGAGGATAGAGGGTTTAGAGTATAGGTTTGAGGGTATATGGTTGAAGGATTAGGGTTGAGGTTCCAATGTATAGGGTAGAGGTTTAGGGTTTAAGAGTTGAGGGTTGAGGTTTAAGGGTTGAGGGTTGAGAATTGAGGCTTGAAGGTTTAATGTATATGGTAGATTGTAGAGTTTTTAAGGGTTTGGGGTTTAAGGGATGAGGGTTGAGGGTTTAAGGTTGAGGGTAGAGGATTGAGGGATTAGGGTTGAGGGTCCAATGTATAGGGTAGAGGGTATAGGGGTTGAGGGATTAAGGTTTAAGGGTTGAGGTTTTATGTTAGAGAGTAGAGGATTAAGGGTTAACAGATTAAGGGTTGAGGGTTGAGGGTTTAAGGGTTGAGGGATGAAGGGTTGAGGGTTTAGGGTTTAGCATTTAGGGTTGAGTGTTTAAGGGTATATGATTGATGGATTAGGGTAGAGAGGGAGGGATGGAGGGAGAGATGGAGTGAGAAGTGAGATAGAGAGAATGAGAGAAGACGAGGGAGGGACAAAGATATATAAGGGTTGAGGATCCAATGTATATGGTAGAGGGTTGAGAATTGAGGGTAAAGGGTTGAGGAACTATAGGGTTGATGGTTTAGGGTATTGGGTTGGGGGTATGTGGTTGAGGGATTAGGGTTGAGGGTTGAGGGTAGAAGGTTTAGGGCTTTAGGGTTTATGGTTTAGGGTTTAGGATTGATGGTAGAGGGTTTAGGGTATAGGTTTGAGGGTATATGGTTGAAGGATTAGGGTTTAGGGTCCAATGTATAGGGTAGAGGGTTTAGGAGTTGAAGGTTTAGGGTATAAGGGTTGAGGGTTGAGGGTTTAAGGGTTTAGGGTTCATAGTTTAAGGTTGAGGGTACATGGTTGAGGGTATAGGTTTGATGGATTAGGTTTGAGGTTTTAATGTATAGGGTAGAGGGTATAGGGGTTGAGGGTTTAGGGTTTAAGAGTTTCGGGTTAATGGTAGAGGGTTGAGGGTTTAAAGTTTGAGGGATTGAGGGTTGAGGGTTGAGAGATTAAGGTAGATATTTTACATGGATTTAGGGGTTTAAGGGTTGAGGGTAGATGATATTGGGTTGAGGGTAGTGGGTAGAGGGTTCAAGGATTTATGGTTTAAGGGTTGAGGGTTTAGGGTTTAGGGTTGAGTGTTTAAGGAATGTTTTTTTTTATGGTATAGGGTTGAGGGATTAGGGTAGAGAGCGAGGGATGGGTGGAAGGAGAGATGGAGGGAGAAGTTAGATAGAGATAAGGAGAGAAGAGGGAGGGAAAGAGATATATGATGGTTGAGGATTCAATGTTTAGGGTAGAAGTTTTAGAATTGAGGATATGGGGTTAAGGTACTATATGGTCGATGTTTTAGGGTATTAGGCCGAGGATATAGGGTTGAGAGAATAGGGTTGAGGGTAAAGGGTATTGCATTGAGGGTAGAGGGTAGAAGGTTTTAGGGTTTAGGGTTGAAGGGTTTAGGGTTGAGTGTTTAGGGTTGATAGGAGAGGGTTTAGGGTATAGGTTTGAGGGTGTATGGTTGAAGGATTAGGGTTTATGGTCAAATGTATGGGGTAGAGGGTATAGGGGTTGAGGGTTTAGGGTTTAAGGGTTGAGGGATTAATAGTTGAGGATTGTGAATTGAGGGTTGAGAGTTTAATGTATAGGGTAGAGGGTAGAGGGTTTAAGGGTTGATGGTTGAGAGTTTAAGATTGAGGGTAGAGGGTTGAGGGTATAAGGTTGATGGATTAGGGTTGAGCGTGCAATGTATAGGGTAGAGGGTATAAGGGTTTGTAGACATGAAAAATATATCGACATACTTGATCTCGATCATTAACACCATTTCATCCTAAATCATCCCTCACTCAAACAATTTAATAAAATACCCTTATTTGATTAAATTCATCAATTTTCCTCTCTTAATTAAATAAATCATTTTATCTAATTAAGTCTTTCTCTCTTGTTAGTTAAACCAATCTATCTGATCTAATGAACCCTATGTCTATATTTAACTAAATAATTCACTTTATTTGATTAAATTTCTAAGGTCTATCTATTAAATTAAATAAATTAAACCCTATTTAATTTAAGCTAACCAATCATCTTGTTTTGTTAAATAAATCAAAATATTTATTTAACTAAATGTAAAATCACATTCTTCTCATCTTTTATTTAAAAAAATCTATAAATCTAAATCAAATTTGTCACATCATCTAATCTCTCATTAAATTAATTAACCTTTGATTAATTTAATCCTAATGCAAGTCCCATCCTCTAGATTTTTTCACTTGCACATGAAAATAGATTTAATTCATTTAGTAAATCTCCATTTTCTCTCAACATGACATAATGGAGGAATATTCTCTCAAATTTGAATTCAAAATCCAAGTGGACTTTGTGTTCTAAAAAGACATTTAATTCACCTAATAAGTCCTTTTTCCTTGAGCCAAGTGGCATTTAAGACATTTCTTTTTCCTCTTACATATCATTTCACTAATTTCAAATATCACCTAATTGCATTTATGGGAACATTCGTCAAAATGTGCACATCCTTCATCCATCCATCTCTTGACAAGTGGCACCTTGCCATTGGTTTAATGTTAGTCCCACATTGCTCCATTTTGGGCATTTCTTCATCCTATCATTCTATAAATAAGAGGTCTCTTTCCTCATTTCATCATCCACAATTTGAGGAAATTTATTATACTCAAATCCATAGCAATTATCATCCCTTTCTATCCAATATTAGCTAGGTTATGCAGATTTTCATCTTGGAACATACTTCAATCGTCAACAAAGTGGATCAATGTTCATCACCAATCAAAATTGCATCATTGGAGTTGGGAAAGGGACAATTTTCACATCAAATTGGCACCAATTCCCCCATGGGATCAAGAGTTTGCTTGTTTAATTAGGATTCAATCTCTTTTTATTGCATTCTTATTGTGTTCATATCATTTCCTAATTTAAGATTTGCGAATGGATTTCATTGGGAAATTAGATTCTAGCTTGTATTTTGATATTATAATGTTTATGTTCTTTGTGTTTTGCAGGTACTAGGGTCTTGGCTCACACATTTGGCGCTAGAAGGTGGGCAGACCAGAAGTTCTAATCATGGTTTTTCATCAAATTTTGTGTTTTTTTGTTATTGTTGTGTCTCTACAGGGAACTCCACCGCTAGTAGACTAGCATCACTATACAGAACCACTAGGACTCCAGCGTTGCCATATAGCACTGTTGCAAATTCCAAACTCCGACTCTTGGCTATTCCTGCCCAAGATTGAAATTTTCAAAGTGCACCGCTGGTTCAGTTTCCACCCACTAGAAATTTTAAACTTCAAACTCGATCGCTAACTAAAATGATGACGTAGTCATGCTCTCTGTCTCTGCTACAAAGTGACGTTGACTGGTAAGTGGTGCCATATAGCACCACTGGAAAGTTCAATCTACACCACTTGTGCAGACTCCACCGCTAAGGGAAAGTAAAAATTGAAATTTAGTTTTTTTATGACGTGCCTTTTTTAATTTTGATCATTTAGGTTATTACATGCTTCTCAGACCTCTATTTTACAGATCTAACTGGTTTTCTTGTAGGTTGAATTGATCAAAGTGAAGGAGAAAATAGGCATGATGGCATCACTTTCTCATAATACCAAGTGTTTTTGAACACTTTAGTGTATGTTTAACACTCTTAGAGAATTCACAACTTCTATTAAGAAAACTTGTTATCTTTCATGCTTAGGACCTACTAAATTTCTTTTGGGCTCTAAAATGAACATTTCAAATTTCACAACAAAGGGGTTAAAATGAACTTTAGGACAAAATCACTCGATTTCATTTGAGGCTAGCAATTGAACAAGGAAAATTTCACATTTGATTTGGTGCTATAAACAGAATTCACTTTTGCTTTATGGTTTTAAAATGAACAAGTACTACTTTGTTTTGTGATTTCTTACTCAAATTAACACCATTGAAAAGATGTATGTGCTTCTCTCGTGCCTCACAACAATCTTGAGAATCAAAAGGATTTTTGGTGGTCTTAAGTTGGGATAAAGTGATTTCCTCCACACTTCATTTTGGGTTTAAAAGTGAACAAAACATCTTGTAAGTGTGAGTGGAGCATATTGTGTGTGTTATCTCTTTGTTTCTCAACAAATATTGATTGAACTATGAGTATGTTTGCTCGCTATTTTTTATCATATAGGGCTTGCCTTGGGGAAAAAGTACTCACCCAAGGGAATGAACCAATTGGTAATGCACTAAATCCAAGTGTATTTCCAGCCGGTATATAAAAATGGGTACTAAAACAAAGTCTAGTATCACGTGGTTGGTCTTGATGAGAAGGGAAAGAATGGTCTCTCACCGCATGGGTCAATCTCCATGAATGAAAAGTCTGAATTAAAACCCCTGTGTTGAAAGGCCAAAATCCCTATCTATTTATTGGTGCAAGAATGGTCATTCTAAATCCACCCCACACTTTTATTGATTTTTGTAGAGATGGAAGGTATACCATGGGAGATTCATGGGTACTGATGCTTGGTTTCCCCGAAAGAAGTGTTGAGTCATAGAGGGGAGCCAGTATGGTCAAACATCTAACCATCCACTAAAACTAAGCATAACTAGACTTGTCCAAGTGGGGACTCAACAAATATTGTCTCAAATATCCATAGGGTTGTACTTGTTCTTGAAATTGAGACACATTACTTGATTGAAAACATTGGAAAACAAACATTTAACATGAGCATCAAATCTCAAAACCTTTAGGAGAAGCAAATATCCTTGAACAAATTCACATACCCTTGCTTTCCCTTGGGATTCATATCCTTAGAGGTTTCTAGGCACTTGAATTTTATCTCAATTTTCTACTACTAAAGTAAACATTAGGTAACTCTTGCTTTGATTTCCTCGATTTCCACATAATACACTTTGTGGGAAGAGAAGAAATTGAAACATTAGACATGTAGTTTCAAAACCTAATTAAAAAGTGTTTGTGGTAAAATGAAATCATTAAGCAACTTAGACTAAAGACAATTGGATCCCACACATGTGTCCCAAATGATTTCATGCAAGATCAAGATTAAAAACCAAAGGTAAAAGCTTTTAGTCTAAAAGATCACCAAAAGCGTCTATCAATGCTATACTCGAATTCAAAAGAAGACTAATTTTTAACTTTTATAGAAAAGATTCAAGAAAAAATCATGGTTTGTACTCATTCTATTATTGTGAAAACCCAAATCTTTTTAGAGAGTTCGAGCATCTTGTTTAGAGAAAATCATGTTCTTCAAAAGCGAGGTCTACTAAACAAGTGTCTTTTTTAGGTAAACATAGGATCAAAATCAAACCTTCATCCATCTCTAAACATCAAAACCAAAATCATCTCATCATCAAACTCTTTAAAAATCTTGGAAAAATCCTCCATGTTAAACTTTGGGAAAATAATTTGAAACCAATCCAAAAACATCATGTTTGATTAGATGTGTGTAGATGCATCCTTCTCCACATATTTAGTCAAATTATCAAATCTTGTGAACAAATTCATCTCTTGATAAACATCCAACATCTTGGGATTTAGGAGTTCATTATCCAAAATCAAAATCAAACCAATCAAAATCATCTTGTTTGGATAGGTTTGTTTAGATGAATCCTTCTTCTCACACCTAGAAAAATTAGCATCTTTTGAACAAAATCTACTCTCCAACAACATCCAACCTCTTAGAGTTTATTATTTCACCATCAAAAGCCAAATCCAAATCAAATCAATCACAAAGAAAACATCAAAATAAAGTTCTAAAGTTTAACATACCATTCAAGATTTTCTCAAGAGTTCCAATCATCCATCAAACATCCATCTTTGATATATCTCATTATCACCCTTTGATCTTTAAATCATCCTAAAAAAAATTATTTTGTACCTAAAGATATATCATTCTCAAGAATTAGTGGTTCATCTCTTATATTCTTGAAAAATTGATCCCTATTTTATGGTGCAAACTAGATCTCAACACAAGGACATGGAAGCCCACAAAGAAACATCAACTTCAAGTTATCTCAGTCAAACCAATACCGACATGAATCCTATTGGATCAAGTAATCCTATGACCAATCTTTCACTCCGTCAAGACCATCAAGAGGATGGACAAGTGGAAGATCTCACAAAAAAAATTGTTGGTATGACCCAAGATGAGATCAATAAGATGGTTCAAAATCCTAAAAATCATAGGATTGTTAACATCATGATGAAACTCCATCCCCAACAATACATGCTTGAACCATTAAAAAAAAGGGACTAAAATCCCTTCTGATTATGACATGAGCACCATTGTGGAACCACCTTCAACATCATTCACACTTCCCATATCATCCACACTCCCCATCACATCAACATCCCAATTTCAAAATATCACTCAAGCCATCCCCCAAATCACATCATCAATTGCTCCAACTCAACTGATTGTTAACAAAGGGAGTGTATTTATTAATTCATTGCAAACACACCCTCTTGTAAACAATCAAGATTTGGATGCAAACACTATTTTGGGTCAAACCATTACCCAAAACCCATTACATACATATGTCCCCCTCACCTTTCGTAATGACCCATCATCATCATCATTTAATGCAACACCACAAACCTCTCTCCCCATGACCTCACAAGGAGAAGGTGACCTATTTGGACCAAGGGCCATTTTTGATCTAGCATCATCATCACTTTCCCACCACTCCCACATTTGTCATTAAAATTCGTCTCATCTCTTGGTTTGGGGCTACCACCGCTTCTTTCACTCATTCAAAACCCCCCTAACCATCAATCAAGGCATCATACCAAATCCTCCCCTCTTACCATTGATATCACAACAATAGATGGCAACCATCCTCATATCACAAACAAACAAGACATCATCTATCACCCCTCATAACATGGTCTCTCAAGGACCAAGCATATCATTTGCACCCTCCACCACAACAGTGCCTCTCATCACCACAACAAGCACCATCCCAACTTCGTCACCACCACCACCACCACCACCATAATTGAACACACAAAGTCAATATAGCATTATGTTGCAAGCAGCTCAACAAGCTGCCTATCAAAAGGAACTCTAGCAAGCACAAAATCAACAAGCCATGCAAGTTGCTCAAGCTACCCAAGCTGCATTACAAGCACAACAAGCACAATAGGCTGCTGAAGTCCAAATCTTATTGCAACAGCAAAAACAACAAGCTGCACGGGAACAAGCGCAAGCACAAGCTTAGGCCTAGGCACAAGCTCAAGCTACACAGGAACAAGCATAAACTCAAGCTTAGTCTCAATCTCAAGCAAAAACTCAAGCCAAAGCCCAATATTAAGCACAACAAGTGCAAGCACAAGCACAATATCTTGCACAAAAAGTAGCACAACAACAAGTATACTAGCAAGTGCTAAAGAAATATGAAGAACAATAGGAAGCAACCCAATTATTAGCTCAACAACAACCATTGTTGGCTTAACAACAACAACAAGCTCAACAATAGGCCTTAATAGAACAATAGAAATAGGACCAACAAAAATTGCAAGCATACTTGGTGCAAAAACACATGAAAAAACCATCAATCAACATACCAACTAATCCACCCATTGCACCAACAAATGAACCACCTCAAAACACTTTCATTCCACCCCTTAATCCAAAAAATGATGTGACGACACTAATCAAGTTTCTCTCACAACAAGTGCTTGATCTCCAGTCACGGTGAGCCATCAAAACACCCAACAATTTGTGTACTTATCTGTTCAATAGGAGCCTTGTAATGAAACCATTCCTAAAGGGATTTGAGATCCCCAAATTTGACAAATATCATGGGACAGGGAACCCTGAAGATCACATTAGGGAATTTCAAGTTCATTGCATGGAAGTTGCCTATGATGATAACTATCTGATGTGACTCTTCCCTAGAATTTTGGTAGGCCATGGCATGGAATGGTTATCTTGCCTTCCTTTAGGCATCAAAAATTTCCAAGAGATCATAAATGCATTCATAAAAAATTATACATTCAACATTGTGATGGATGTTAGTCTAGAGGAACTATCAGCTCTGAAACAAAGAAAGAATGAATCATTCTCTGCATTCCTACAATGATTGCAATCCAAGGCCAATCAAAGCAAATAGTCCATGCCAAAAGAACAAGTGTACACTATCATCTCCAACATTGACGGTGCCTTGGCTTTCCATCTCAAAGTCCAAGGGATCACCACATATGATTAGTTGATCTCTAAGGTGCTTAACATTAAACCGAGCCCTTGGTACACAACCAATGACACAAACATATCTTGATCAGCAAAGCAACAACCCATCTACAAGCTATAATGACAAACCTTGCACATGGGCAAGAGACAAAAAAATTACCAATGATGGTGTTGTTGATGCCAAATTTTTCATTAGTGCACCTTGACAAAACACACCTGCACCTGAACAACAACCCCAAAATCACCATCAAAACAATCATCAAGCTAACATAATAACTCAATAGCTAAACAATCAAACCATCAACAATGTCAATGATCAAAGGGTGCCATGCTAGTGAAACAAAAACTCCCCCAAGTGGAAGTACACTGCCCTTGGGGAACCACTCGAGTTCATATTGAAGAAATTGATAAACGAAAATCTAATCAAGGCTTCCACCTATTAGAATTATTAGGAAGCAGATGTTAAACCACCCTAGTATAGCGAAAACCATCTTTGTGACTTTCAAAAAATCAAAGGACACCCCCACTAACAACTGCATGAGGTTGAAGAACCTACTTCAAGACCTCATTGATCAAAATATCATAAATATGGAGCAGTTAGCTAGGAACCAGAAACTCAAAATATACACAAATCCGATGTGAAACCATAACAACAAAGGCACCAATAATAATGATAAGGGGAAGGGAACATTCAAAAATTTTAATCATGTATACTACCATTTCATTGCATCCTTGGATGAGTATTGTGCCACTATCACTATCAAAAGAGCCCGAACTGATTGTGGAGTCACCACAAGAGGCAGAAAAATTACCATCGCAGGGTCATCATAGCCTAACAAAGCATCCACTTCCAACCCAAGATCTATCCCCAATGGTTATAATTTCCTTGATCAATTGAAAATAACCACAACACAAATCTCCATCATGGAGTTGCTAAAAATTTCATCTGCCCATAAAAGGATCCTTGAAGAAGCATTAGCCTCATCCACCATCTCCACAGATCTTGACGTAGAAAAATTCCAAGCTATGGTCGACAATATCATTACACCAAACCTCCTTACATTATCCCATCAAGACCTCCCTACCCAACCATCTCACAATCGTGAACTCCACCTAGAAGTCCTGGTATATAAGAACAAAGTCAAGAGGGTTATGGTAGATGGAGGTACAAGGTTAAACATTTGTTCCCTTAAACTAATAAAGAATATGTAATTTCTAAAGATACCATAGATAAAGGAAAGTGAATCACAATTAGGACATATCATGATCAAGAGAGAGTGTCACAAGGCACTTTGCAACTCCATGTCCAAGTAGGACCAACAATAATGGAAACCACCTGTTAGGTCCACGAAATTGATTTTTTGTATAATATCCTCCTGGGACATTCATGGATCCATGGGATGCAAGTAGTGGCATCAACCTTTAATCAATGCATCAAATTCACATATCAGGACCAAGAGGTCACAATCCATGGGGATCTTGAACCATTCTCTTACTACAAGAGTCTAGAAGCCAAATACTATAAAACTCCCCAAGTGCCAAAGAATGATGAAGGCCCATCTATGCCATACATTGATCCATCCACTCTTGCCTCCACTTCTACAACAAATACACCCACCATCCCCACCATTTCTGACATCAAGATTATTATCTAGGACAATGGGTGTGGGAACTATACAATCCCCAAAAATTCCTTTGTGGTAGGAGAGTTGCCAAAATCTCCTAGGTCATGAGGATGACCACAATCAAATGAAGCCTCCAGATGCCAAATATCCATGAAAGGATATTCCAACTTCAGAAGTTGGGGAGATCTTGGCTGAGAAGTAATAGAGGAGGACCAATCCCATCTCCCGTATCAAGAAAGTAGACCAACAACTGATCTACAAATGGATGAAAACAACAAAGGTTTTCAAATGATGCTCGCCATGGGTTATGATAGAAATAAAAAGTTGGGGAAAAATGACAATGGGATTCTAATACCTATTATTCTAGAGATGTGACTAAAAAATTTTGGCCTTAGATGTACCCTTTTGAGTATAACCATATGTGGCCAAAGTCCCCCAGTTAAAAAGGTAAAAAATCCTCCTCAACAATCAAAAGCTACCCTTCGCCTACCTGTGTCCACTGGACGTGTCATAGACAACTTCACCTTTGATATAACTAATGTATGTAGTAGTGACGAGGACCCCATAATCAATTTTCCAATGCTTTTTGAAGATACCTCCCTACTCATGATTAGCACCTTATCCTATGGGTCTGAAAACCAAAACCATGAAATCCATTTAGTCTACCCACAACTCATCGACTATGACCAATGAGGTCCGCCAATTCTTGACACATTCGAAAATGATGAGGCACTCTCAGAACTCATGGGACTATGGGATAATATTCCATGTGGGGATCACAAAGTAGGATTCATCATCGAGTTGGACACACAAGCATATTATGGAGAAATGATTGAATCCCTCGGTCACAAAAGTAAAAAACTAAGGGTAATCTCTAGGTCCTTGAGTGAAAACCACATTGTGGCACTCTCTAACCCAAAAATAATAAAAAGAAAGGATGCATACAATTTTGGAAACCTCTCAGAGGCACTCGAGGATGGGGGATTCAATCTTCCTCTTAGGGCTCTACATCAAGAAAAATTAGTGGTCCTAGCAGAAAAATGTAATCCAATTAATTTGGGAATAGCACAAACCCTACACATCACATTCTATGTAGAGTCATTACTATTAAAGGAACAAGAGCTCTTGGTAGCCTTCCTAAGAGAGTGACAAGTCAACTTTGCATGGAGATATGTGGACATGCTAGGGCTTGATCCAGAGGTTGTGGTCCATCACCTAGCAGTCTACTCTGAAGTAAAACCTATCAGACAAAAGCTAAGGAAAATGCACCATCAAATTGCTCTGTTGGTGAAAATGGAACTGAAAAAGCTACTAGATGTAGGATTTATACAACCAATTGACTATCCAAAATTGGTGTCAAATCTGGTTCTTGTCTCAAAACCTGATGGAGGCATCTGAATCTACACAAAATTCAAAGACCTAAACAAAGCATTTCTAAAAGATGATTTCCCATTTCCTAACATTGACATGATAGTAGACATGACAATAGGACATGGAATTCTTTCTCTAATGGATGCTTTCTCTGGGTACAACCAGATAATGATTTCCAAAGAAGACCAACACAAAACAACTTTCACTTGTCCATGGGGTACCTACTGCTGGAACATGATGCCATTTGGCTTGAAGAATGTTGGCGCCACCTATCAAAGATCCATGAGGTTAATCTTCCATGACATGATCCACAAGAATATCAAAGATTATGTTGATGACATACTAGAAAAATCAAGAAAGAGGAGAGATCACATAGCAACCTTGAGTGCTATTTTTGATAGGCTGGAGGAATACAAGGTTTGTTTAAATCCAAAGAAGCGCGTCTTCAACGTACAATCAAGAAAGCTACTAGGATACATAGTATCAATGAGCAGTATTGAAATAGATCCTACAAAGGTAAAAGAAATACTTGAGATGGAAGCACCAAAAGAATTGAAACAATTGAGAGGCCTCAAAGGAAGACTTCAGTCTATCCACAGATTCATAGCACAACTGGCAGACAAGTAAATCCCTTATTCTCACCTACTCCACAAGGGAGTAGTGTAAAAATGGGATGAAAATTGGAAGCCTTTAATAAAATCAAAGAATATATGCTCACACCTCCAGTCCTCATGCCACTGATCCCAAGTAAACCATTAATCCTCTATGTGTCAGCAATAGCAGTAACCCTTGGTTCTCTTCTAGCTCAACAAAAATAAAATGGGATAGAAAGGGCCATTTATTACTTTAGTTGTACAATGGTCGGGCATGAGTAAAACTACTCATTCATTGAAAAATCTTGTCTAGCAATAGTTTTTGCTTCAAAAAAATTCAAACATTACATGTTGGTACACAGATTTAAACTCATCACCAAGATTGATCTCCTCAAGTACCTACTATCAAAAGAAATTCTCACATGAAGGATGGCTAAGTGGGTCATGATTCTATCTAAACACAACATTGAGTATGTCAAACAAAAATAAATCAAAGGTGAAGTCATCATAGATCAGCTTGCAGAAGCACCCATGTATTCAGAGAATCCACTCATATCAGAGTTTCCAGACGAATCCATCTTCAATCTCAGCATAGCCGACCATGAGAAACTCTACTTTGATGGTTCATACACGTAGCATGGATCAAGAGCTGGTATCTTTTTGATCACCCCATAAGTGGATTGTATACCTAGATCCTACAAATTGACATTTCCCTACACTAACAACATTGCAGAGTATGAGGCTCTAACCATATGTCTCAGAATATCAATGCAGTGGCACATCATAACCCTCAAAGTATATGGAGACTGCTAGCTGATAATAAATCAAGTGAATGACGATTACCAAACAAAGGATGATAAGTTGACTCCATACAAAAAGTTGGTAGAAAGCCTCAAAGAATCAATCATTAATATCACATTTGAGTAGATTCTCAAAACAAAAAATAGAGCAACAAATGCCATGGAAATGATTGGATCCCTACTGGACATCCCTCACAACATCTTGAGACATGAATTATTGGTAGAGCAGCTTCTTGTGCCCACATTCGAGGTACCAAAGTTAGAATTTGTGTGTGAAATCATTGGTCCTAGTGATCCTTGGTACCATAACATTTAGATGTACTTATGAATAAGGGTCCTACTTGCTGACTTACCCTCAAGCATTGAATGAACCTTTATCAAGAAAGGATCCTGATTAGTCATTCTAGGAAACACCCTTTAGCATAGGAGTATAGAGGGAACATTATTATGTTTCCTAAATACTAAGGAGCCATTGATTTCCTTAACTAAGGTGCATAATGGTATTTGTGGTTTGCACTCGAGCAGAATAACCTTGGCCAAGAAATTGTTGAGGACAGGGTATTATTGGCCCAAAATGGAAAGAGAAGCACATGACTATGTCAAAAGGTGCTTAGAATGTTAGCAGCATGGGGACCTCATCCATGCTCCATCTCAATAACTTCATCCCATCACCACACCATGGCCCATTTCACAGTGGGGGCTTGATCTCGTTGGGAAAATCAATCCAACCTCATCTAATGGCCATAAGTTCATCATAACCACCACTAAGTACTTTACCAAGTGGGTGGAAGCCATCCCCATGATGTACATCATGGGAAATCAAATATCTAAGCTCATCTTGAACTACCTCATATGCAAATACGGTGTTCCCCAAGCTATTATCTCAAATAATGGGACACCCTTCAAGAATTAGGATGTCTGTGACTTATGTGAAAAATTAAAATTCCAACATTGCTTTTCCACTCATATTATCCACAAGGCAATGGCCAAATAGAAGCCACCAATAAAACAATTTTGAAAAACCTCAAAAAGACAGTCAATGATGCAGGTTGTGACTGGCATATGTAGCTAAATACCACCCTCTGGGCTTATCGACTAGCATTCGTACACCAACAAGTGCCACCCCATTCTCCCTGGTCTATGGATCAAAAGTTGTACTACCCATCAAGATCAAGGTTCCATCACTAAGAATATCACTACAAAACCTCATAATAGATGAAGAATACTGAGTATCAAGACTGAATGAGCTAGAGCTTCTAGATGAGTGGCGTATGGGAGCATTGAACCATTTGAAAGTCTATCATAATAGACTCAAGAGGATCTATAATGAGAAAATTAGAAGTAGGACTTTCCAAGTTAGAGAACTTTTCCTAAAAGAGAACCAGAAAAATGTCCCTAACCCAAACGATAAAGGAAAATTTGAGCCCAACTGGTTCAGATCATTTGTCATCATAGCAAGCTACAAGTCAGGGTATATCAATTATCAACACCTGAAGGAGAGCCTCTATAGAAGCCTATTAATAGCTCCCATCTTAAAAAAATTTATGCCTAAATCTTTTGAGGTATAGAACCAAAAAAAAATAAAAATTAGAAAACGTCTTGAAAAAATAGTCACCTTTGATGAAAACTTGGCAAACAGGCATCTTGGTGACAACAAAAAAAATAAAAAAAATGATAAAAAATATTAAAGAGAAAAATGGTCCTCTAGTGAAAACCACTTCGATGGCGCTTTGGGCAAGTACCTTGGTGAAAACCTACAAACATGTGCCTTGTGTAAATAAGCACTTTTCTATCCACAAGGATCTTCACGGCTTGTTCTACATCATCCATCCATTACATTTCCATCATCCATCATAATCAATATCACCATCCATCAATCTGTTTGATGTCTCATCTTAGCTTGGTCTTGTGTTTGTGTCAAGATCCCTCTTAGTACTACTCGGCCCATCCTCAAGGTTAGTTTGTCCTACCTTTATCAGAGTACTCTATTATTTCACGCTGGGGGCATGTTGCTCATCAAATCAGATTTGTGTATACTCTTGAGGTTCATAAAATCAACAAAATCAAAAAGATTCACAAAATCCAAAAATAAAAAACATTCACAAAATTGAAAATTCCAAAAAATTCATAAAATCCAAAAATCCAAAAACATCAGAAAACCAAAAAATCCAAAAAAATTCAAAACATATCAAAATCCCAAAAATAGGTCAAAAAGTCAATCAAAAGGTAAAAAATAGAGTCATCTTGTCGAACTATAGGTCTCTGATCCTTGAATGTAGGCAACGTTGATGTTTGATCATCCCCGAGACACTTAGGTCAGTCCTTTAGGAGTCCATCATAATAAACTAACAATCCATTTGTTTACATCTCATCAACAATCAAGTCTATGTCAGTGGAACTACATGGTCTTTGCGTGTATAATGTTGGCAAGGCTAATATGTTGATCAACCACCGAGACCCCTAGGATAGGTCTATAGGTTAGTCTCTTGGTCAAAATTTTAGAAAACCCCAAAAACATTTGAAAATTCAAAAAATCAAAACATTTGCAAAATCTCAAAAATACCAAAAACAACCTCAAAACATTTCAAAAATCTCAAAAACATCCAAATATTTGAAAAATCCATCCATCTCATCTCACTTTCACATGCAATAAACATCACTCATAATAAACAATTGTCATCCTCAACTTTTGGTGAAATGGTTAGAAACAGGTCTCGCAGTTCAAAAGCGAAAATCCAAATGTCAAAATCTCAAGTGTAGGTTGATAAGTAAACAAGTTAGTCAACTCTTTGTGTCAATAGCCTATCATCCAATTAGTCCCATATCAAATCATCTTATATTTTCATGTCCTAGGATGTATCCTTCCTACAATGGACATCAATATCAACCATCACAATAGTTTAGTCTTGGCTAGTGGTCTTGAAAAACATTAGCTTGTTTGTTTGCTTTATCTTGATCTATTGATTTATCTTATTGTGCTCATTCCAAGAACCTCTCGATGATATCCTGAATAAAAGGATTTAGAGAGATAGGAATGGGGCAACGATCATTATCTTTTTTATCTGTGTATTTATTGGATTTCTTTGTAAAATAACCTCAGCGAATACTTGCTTTATTAAGTATGTAATGAAGGTGTTTTAGATATATTGTTGACCACATAGGAAGGCTTGCCTTCCTATGTTTTGGTCCAAGATGTTTGAAGTACCTGAAATGCATCTTAGTAAGGTTTTCGTATGTTAGGTGTGAACAAAGATACTCGTATCTGATTGTCAAGTCAAAGTCCATCACACTAGGTACAATGCCATCCTAGTTCTTTATACCTTGATGCATCATACCTATGCATGTTATCAAACATAAGATAATTGGCCCTTTGAAAACCCTAACTCCTCAAAAAGCAATCATCATTATCATCATCTCATGTCTTGTTGGAATCTCTTGCTTTCTTCTATCTCTTGCTTTTTGTGCTAACATGGTACCATGATAGTTATTCATCATCATTATCATTGCATCCATCTTGCATCCATAAACTGTCAACATATTGCACATTGCATATCATACAATAAAAACATATACTAAATTTCCATACATATAGATTGGTTATTCTAAGCATTACATAAATCATACGTAAGCATGATCCATCATATATAAACACAAAAAAACACTTATCACATAAAAATCATAAAACATTTGCATCAACATATCATACATTATCATAGCATCATTTGCATCATCCTATAGCACATACAATAATCCATTACACTATCACATACTTATCATGTATCAAAAGCATCCATTTACATATCGTAACCATCATATCATTTCATAAAGCACAATCATCATAGCATCACATCATTACCATAACATCATAAAATGCATATCATACATGAGGAAATTACACACATTGCACAATGTAGAACTGTTAGTCTAAGCATAATGCATATCATAACATTTTGCATACATCTTGAAAAGTGCACCAGAAAAAGATACTAAAAAACAAAATGCATCCATAAACCATTTACACCATCATATAGAATCATTACATAAGCATATAGAAGATAAAGACATCCATAAATGAATCACATATCATATCAAAACAAAATCATCATCTCATATATATCATCAAAATATGTACACTATCACAATACAAAAGAATTGGATCAAGTGTCAAATACATAAGTATAATCAGCCCATGAGGCTATAAAAAATAAGCCCAAAGGGCACAAAAAGAATCTCGTATCTGATCAAAATGAAGGCCTAGTTCTACTAGTTTCTGCCCTCACCACCTTCTCTATCCTCATGGCCCTTAGCAGGTCTATGGCTGGTCCTCTATGAAAAATTTGGAACTTGTCCTGCTCTCAGCATGGCCTGATGGTAGTGCATCCTATAATAATCGACCTCCTGAATGACCTCCCTATATGACCGAAGTGATACTATGCTCCAGGAGGAAGAGGTAGCCATACTCTCTAACTACTACTGGTGGCCCATCTCGGTCACCACCTGTAACTCCATGTCCTGCCTCTACAAAATGGCCTGATCCTGCTTGACCCTAGCTTGGTCTCTCTCAGCTGTCAATATCTGTATCTAGGCCTATAACTATAAAATACTCTCATCCCTTGCATCTCACTATAAAGGAAGTTGCACATGAGGCTGATCCTCACCTCCATCTTTGGGTGGTGTTGTAACCCAATCCTAATGCCCATCTTGTCTATCATGTTGCCCATGGCCCTAACCTTGTATCAGAACATCTTAGTGGGTTGTTCCTATTGATCCCTCGGTGGCTGAACTGGTGGATCATGATCCTTAACTGCCTGATCTAGTGCTAGTCCTCTACCACCCTTATCATGATCCCTATCTCCCTGGCCTCATCCTACCCCTTGCCTCTCACTCTCCATTGAGTGGATGGTGTACCTGGAACTATCAATCTTAGGGGTGGCCTGAATGAATCTCGGTATGCCTGTGTGGTCCCAAGATTTTCCTGACCCTGGTCATATGGCCACGACTTGGCCACCAGCTATGTAAATATCTAAACTACCTCATGGGTATGTATGTACCATCCCTAGGAGCTCTGCATTGTCCTCCTAGAAAAAATGGCCACATACTGATTGTCAAGCCTATCCTATAGCTCCTCAAATTATCTCTAGACCCAACTCAGTAAATACATCTCTAGCATAGTGTGCTCTCACCCCTACATCAACCGGTCCTGGTGAGCAAATAATAACTGTTGCACATTGTCAAACTAGGCTAGCTGTCCAAGGTAGGGCCACCATATGAACACTCACATATCATTGAGGACCCTCCTCCAATGAGGAATCCCATGCTATCCTGTGTGGGTAAAAGAAAGACCACCTTTGTACTGCCAGACCACTAGATCATTTGGCTCCATTTGAACTAGAACAACTTGAGGTTGAAGCACGGGGATGTGCTCTCATACCCAAATATGTAGGATCATGACCCCCACTTTGAGTGTTATGCCATCCAAGTAGGCGAACTTGTGTAGATCCATATAAAGAGAAGCTAGCAAAACTAGGCCCAAGGAAAAAAAGTGTCAGTCATCGCTGGACCATCTGCTCCCAGGCAAGCCCCCATCCAGGACTGAAATATCGGCCTCACTGATCTAGGGTGAAAATTGTTAGAAACCAAGACCAGATTTTCAAACCAGAGTATCCTTCCATAGAAGAGAAAAATAGAAAAAGCAGGAGAGGTTGCAAAAAGATGTGCAACATAATATTATTCAAGAATTCAATATTTACAAGATAATGATTTTCTTTATAAAAGAAAAGATGCATAACCCTAATCTTATCTTGAGCAACAAGATAGCTCAACAAGATAAGGATGACAACTAATTAACCTAGGAATTAAATAATTACCTAAGTAAACTTATGTAAAGTGTAATTAATAATTAATTACACCAACACCCCCATAAGTGAAACTTAGGGAGAAGCAGATTATTATGCAAATATGAGTCCCGACAACAAGGCCTAATCAGGTACTCATTTACAAATGCAATGATGAGGTAGAGAAGGAAAACCAAATGGGACAAAACCCCCCTACAATGAGATGACTGCTGCAGAGAAGCATTGGAAGAACACTATGGAGTAACACTAGAATTGCAATCTGACAAGCAAGGAAAGATACCTCTATCTACAAGAAACCAAAACCAGAATCATAATAATTTGATAGTAGACCCGATGCCACAAAACACTAGAAAACTCACAATCTGGAACAACCTTGGAATCTGTGAAGCAATAGTAGATGAGATGATGACAAAATTTGGAAACCGTGTATCTCGACGTTGATGCAAAACTGTGACTGAAACTCTTCCATGGGAAGGAGTACCAAAAAAAGACTTTAGAACATTAACCATAAAAACATGGCCCTCAAACTAAGAAGAATCTGAACCAATGAGGATCAAGAAAAATAGTCTCAACTAAAGTGTGAACTGATGAATCCGATATGTGTCAAGCTATAGCAAGATGTGGCCAAAAGAAACTAGGAAACCAAATGACCCATGCGAGCTATCATCAAATCAAAATGGATATGGAGATCAAAGTGCATGCACACTCTAATCAAATTTATTATGTAAGAAACCCCCCTGATGGAACTTTATCTCAGTTCATTTATTACAATAACCAAATGATTGTAAAAGGAGAGAATTCTAAACATGCATAAATAGAAAATAACATGATATGGTACTGAAATGAAGTACAAATATTCAAGTTTCACCTTTCCAACTACCAAAACATCCAAGTAATCTCCAAAAAACCCATTGAAACAAATATGGAATAATGATAAACTTGGGATAGATACAAAAAAAGTGCATGGACAACAAGATAGAGCTCCTCAATACCTTTCCAATGCCGTAAAGAAGACGAAAATCAGAGATCGTGGAAAAAAGTTATGAGCTCGGAAGCCCAAAATGAACATCTGAATTCAAACAGCAATAAATGTATATAAATAGAAAAATACTAGAAAATAAATAGTACCACTCAAAAGTGCTCAGAACTAGCTTTCCGACGATATCTCGTTTTCCCTGATTTTGATACCGTATTCCCAAGTTATGACCAAAAGAAAAAAACTACTCCTTTAGGAAAAATCAGGGCTAGGAGGGGCAAGGAGGGCCATATAGCCAAGTGACATCATGCTGATGTTAGCACTTCATTGGAAAATAATTGACGGCCATCTGGCCATCGACACAAAAAAAATCCCCCCCTACTGGAAAATATTTCGGCGACCGGAATATGCCTCAGTTGGTACCGAAATATTCTTTTGAAATGTTTGTATATGCTGGGGGCCAGAACATTCGCCAGAATATTTTGAACTAACAGTTGGCAAATGGAGAGCCCCCAGTCCTTCATGTGACCAGGGCTATGTACTAGAGGTGCTCGCAGGGCTAAAAACAACTGGTGGAGGAGGAGGTGGGGCTGCCTGTCCGAGCGGCTGGTGAGTGGCAGCTTGGTGGCTGCCTAGTGGCCACCTAGTGGCGAATACATTCTGAACTGGGTGTGCAGGCACAAAACCCAAAAAAAAAAAAAAATTCTCAATTTTTGTGCCTCGAGGAGCGTGCTGGGTAGGCCATACAGCCCCCAGATAAATTTTTTTGGCTTCCATACAAACTACTTAGAAATCGACAAAATGAAGGGTGATCTTAGGGTTTTTTGCCGCTATGAATGCAATGGTGACCTCCATTTTTGCTCAAACTGCCCCAAAAAAATTGGCTACCTCTAGAACTTGCAAAATTTCTCTGAGCCTGAAACCCTCATAGATCTAGAAAATGATGGCCAAAATTTGCAAAATAAAAGTCAATCTTGACTTTTTCTAGCACTCTGAATCCAATGGTGAAGCTTGTTCTGATCCAAAATGCCTCATAGATGAACTCAAGGCATGATACCCTAGAGGAATCCCAAATGAACCCTACAATGATTTTCTCAAAAAAATTGAGAATGGGTTGTAAATCAAGGCTTTGATACCATGTTAGAAACCAAGATCATATTTTTAAACCATAATATCCTTCCACAGAAGAGAAAAAAATAAAAAGTAGGAGAGGTTGTAAAAATATGTGCAACATAATATTATTTGAGAATTAAATAATTACCTAAGTAAAATTATGTAAAGTGTAATTAATAATTAATTACACCAACAACAAGACCAGATATAATTGCTATAATAACCAAGCAGTAGGGTGATACGATGGGCCTATGGTGCTCTAACTCAATCTAACCCTCACAAAATACAATCTAGTCAGTACCATAATGTCGAAGTAGGCCTCTCTCCTGACATCCATGTTATAGATAACTCACTTGCCATGGATTGACAATCTCAAGATCTGCCACACATCCTATAGCATGATAGTGGCCTTGCTGGTTGAAAAGTGAAAGGAAGAGGTTTCATTGTGCCACCTCTCAGTAAGGTCCATCATCATGCCCAGGTGTCTCCACATAGGTGGTGCATAGGCGATGTACTAAAGGCCCATCTCTCCTAAGCGCTCCTCCTCTTCCATGAACAAATCCCGCAAGTATCTAAAAATCTCTCAAGACCTGTGTTCATGTGAATAGATCTCCCTCACCTCCTCCTACATCAAGAAAGTCACCATGTTAAAAATCATCAAAAAAAATCTTGATCATAGCTTGACCTGGCATCCCAAAGTGACTCCAACATCCCTTCCTATGAGGGCGGTGTAGTTTGTAAACTTCAAACCGTGCCATTGGAGCCTTCAAAGTCCCAAATTTCATCGCGACAGTTTAGTTTGTAATAGCCTCAAAGTTTAACCTGACACCCTAACCCTAAAGAGCACCGCGGTGGTGCAACCTGCAAAGGTGGAGTTTGAAATTTAGCCCTAAATTTCAAATTGCACTGTGACCTTGGACCTTGTGACAGTAGTTTAGTTTGAACACTAAGCATTGCAGTTTAAAATTCTAGCAGGTCCATATGGTGCCAATCCTAAAGACCTAGTTCTTGAGCATCATAAATGCATACAAAAATAAAAAATCAAGTTGGGTCAAGTTGACTCACTGGTGGTCCAGTGTTGAGAAGTCTTTGGTATGTCTATACCCTATCAGAAATGTGCATCGGGAGTTGTCATTGTGCCATCTCACCAAGGTCAGAGCTGAAAATCACAAGATCTCTAAAGGCTGAATGTGAAAATGAATTGGAAGTGACCCCCCAAGGCCTATTTAAGCCTAAATAGGGTTTTTTTACCTCGTTTAGCTGTTCAGGAGGGGTCTAGGTCGCCTCATCCCATTTCATCCATTTGAGGGCCGTTTTGTATCATTTTTTGTGTTTTATCTCATCTTTTGAGCTCCTAGAGCCTTTCTGGATCAATCGAGCACCTTGTCCTCCTTTTTCACGAGACCACCCAAAATTCTAAATCTTCATCTGATCTCTTGAGGGGGCAATATATTGGCATGTTTTCCTTCACTGAGGCAATAGTGGCGCAAGTTTTCAAATTAAAATTTTTTGGATTTTGAATGAGACAATTTATTTTTTGAACTAGTGCAACAAGTGCATTGCTTCAAAGAGGGGAAAAATGTAGACATGGAAAATATACCGACATACTTGATCCCAATCATTAACACCATTTCATCCTAAATCATGCCTTAGTCTAACCATTTAATCAAATACCCTTATTTTATTAAATTCATCAATTTTCCTCTCTTAATTAAATAAATCATTTCATATAATTAAGTATTTCTCTCTGTTAATTAAATCAATATATCTAATCTAATTAACCCTATGTCCATATTTAACTAAATAATTCACTTTATTTGATTAAATTTCCAAGGTCTATCTATTAAATTAAATAAATTAAACCTTGTTTAATTTAAGCTAACCAATCATCCTCTTTTGTTAAATAAATCAAAATATTTATTTTACTAAATCTAAAATCACATTCTTCTCATCTTCGATTTAAATCAATCTATAAATCTAAATCAAATTTGTCACATCATCTAATCTCTCATTAAATTAATTAACCTTTGATTAATTTAATCCTAATGCAAGTCCCATCCTCTAGCTTTTGCCACTTCCGCATGAAAATAGATTTAATTCATTTATTAAATCTATATTTTCTCTCAACATGGCATAATGGAGGAATATTCTCTCAAATTTGAATTCAAAATCCAAGTGAACTTTGTCCTTGCAACAAGAAATTTACTTCACCTAACAAGTCCTTTTTCCTTAAGCCAAGTGGCATTTAAGACATTTCTTTTCCCTCTTACATGTCATTTCACTAATTTCAAATATCATGTAATTGCATTTATGGGCACATTCATCAAAATGTGCACATCCTTCATCCACCCATCTCTTGACAAGTGGCACCTTTCCATTGGTTGAATGTTTTTCCTACATTTCTCCATTTTGGGAATTTCTTCATCCTATCATTCTATAAATAAGAGGTCTCTTTCCTCATTTCATCATCCATAATTTGAGGAAAGTTATTATACTCAAATCCATAGCAATTCTCATCCATTTCTATCCAATCTTAGCTAGGTTATGCATATTTTCATCTTGGACCATACTTCAACCATCAACAAAGTGGATCACTCTTCATTACCAATCAACATTGCATCATTGGAGTTGGGAAAAGGTCAATTTTCACATCAAATTGGCACCAATTCCCCCATGGGATCAAGAGTTTGCTTGTTTAATTAGGATTGAATCTCTTTTAATTTATTTCTTAGTGCATTCTTCATCTCATTTCCTAATTTGAGCTTTGTGAATGGATTTCATGGGGAACTTATATTTTAACTTTCATTTAAATATTCTAATGTGTGTGTTCTTTGTGTTTTGCAAGTACTAGGGTCTTGGTTCACACAGTGTTGAGGGTTTAGTATTTAAGGGTTGACGGTTGAGGGTTGAAGGGTTGAGGGTTGAGGGTTTTGTTGGAAAATGTGCCTCAAGCTTACTAACATGAAACTCCTGAAAGAGAAAAATCGGTGAGACTCTCAGAATGTATTACTGTCCAACAACTATGTTCAAAAGATCAATGTCACTGAGACTTTGGTTTTTTCTTGTCGACGAGAGTCACCGACAAGACATGGCTATCACTATCAAATTTCTAATTCTTTATGTCTGGGAAAACCTCTTGTTGATGGGTTGATTCCTGGTGATTATCAGGGAGACTCTAGGTGACGAGTGGCATTAGGGAGAGACATGAACCTTCGGAGTGACTCATTCCAATAGAGTGTGCCTCACCAATGGTGGTGCAGGAACACCTAAAACACATGATTGCAAAAATCCATTAAGTGTGGGTTGGTCTAGAAATTAGGGGGGTGAGTTGTTAATAAAAGGTCTAGTAAGACCACTTTCAATGTATTTTGGGGTGAAAGTATTAGTTGATTCAAAAAAGTTACTTAATTATCAAAATAAAGTGCAAAATATGGAATTTGAGGGGGTTAAGGCAGTTTTTTGGTCAGTTTTAGGCATTCCATAGGTAGTTTGGATTGAAATTTTTAAATTACCTCTTGAAGGCTTGAGAAGGGTTGGTTGAAGAATATTGAAAAGAGTACATTAATAAAAAGTTCTATTTTCTAGTTATTTTCTAGTTTTTCCCTCATTTCTTGGCTGTGTACGGGTCCGTACAGCAAGAAAATCATGAATGATTAGATTTTGATTTAGGATTGTTTTTATATGTTTTGAATTAGTTCTTAAGAGTTATTCTTGTGAATTAAGTCAATTTAAATTGAATTTCTGCTGATTAGTTTAAAACAGGGGAAGTAGGGTTTTGAGTTAAATATGAGTTGAATGGCCATTCCTCCTTCTGTGCAGGCTGTAACTCAGAGGAATGGGCCTAAATGAAGTAGGGAAAATATAATTATGAGCCTCTTTGTGCTGGAAGAGTATTTAAAGTAAATTAACAAGACTGCCCTGTTGCAAAACTGTGTTTTAGGCCTTGGAGTCAAGGCTAGAGTAAGTGAAAAGTCTATAGAGAATGAAATCTAGGTAGAAACCCTAAAGGACAGCCTTGGTAGGTGTATTTGATGCTATCTATAAGTTTTGAGTGGTTGCAAGTGTCTGGTTGTGTGAGGAAGTTAGAAACCCTATGGTGAAGGGGTGAAAAGAGGGGAAAATTAGGTGGTTTACAAAGTATGTGCAAAGCGTCAGGGCAGTCAAATGTTAAGGTGTGTTGAGCATGTTCAGGTTGAAATTAGAAAGATTCAAGTGGTTTTGGGTTTGCAAGTGATCTGGGTATAGGATTTACAATAATCCCTTGGTTTTAGGAAGGAAAAGGATGGTTTGATGGAACAACAATATAGAAGGGTATTATGGAGCTTTTGACCAGAGATTCTTTTGATTTGTGCCACAATTTGTGATTTTCCAAGAGTTGGTAAGGTGAAGAACAATTTAAGAGACACTTTGTTTGTAAAAGTGGGCTAATTCTACTAGCCCTTGGTCATGGTGACTTAATGATTTTCTATGTTTTGACAAATGAATCTAACTTGTAAGCTTGGAAATTTCTTTTTGATGGAATATGGATGCTATATGGATGATTAGTGGGTGTTCTTATAGTTGTCTTTGAAGAATTGGTCTTTCAGTTGGTCAGTTGTGAATTGGAAAGCCATAGAACTAACCCTTTGGAAGTTGTGCTAGTTATTTGATTTTGTGTTGGTGTTTGGTTTTTAGGCTTGGTTGATTGTTCCTCCATCCTGCTCTACATCAGAGTGGTATTAGAGTGAGGAAGTAGATATCTTAAAGATTGAAGGAGAAAGGACATCATGGCTACCAGAGGTTTGAATGAGAAGGAGAAATAGATGAGGAATGCAATTTTCAAGACTAGGTGCAAGTGCAAAGGTAAGATATGCAAGGTTATGGTTGATTCAAGTAGTTTGGATAACTTGGTAGCTCTTGAAATGGTTGAAAAATTGAACTTAGAAAGGTTCCCACATGATTCACCTTATTATGTTTCATTGATGAATGGTGAGAACACATTTTTGGTTAAAGAACAATCATGGGTTGAATTTGAAATAGGTGAATATAAGGACAAAATATTATGTGATATTGTACCATTGCACTCTTGTCATCTAATGTTTGGGAAACCATGGTGTTGGGAAAGATTTGCTATGTACTATGGCAGGGATAATAGTTACCAGATTAAAAAGGATGGGAGGATTTATATTTTGACTTCATTGGTGGAAGATGGCCAAGACAAGAAAACAATGGTGCTACTGCAGGAAAGACAAAAGTTCTTAGGATATAAAGAAGAAAAATACAAGGATGAGGAAAATGGGCATAGCATAGATACAGTGGAGAAAGAAAAGCACCATCAAGAAGTATTGAATAAGACAGAGCAACTTGGAGACAAAAAGGAAACAAAGAAAGTAAAGGTTAGAAGTGAAAAGACCCTGAAGGCACTAGGAAAGGATGGAGAATGTGATGAAGGAAGAGTTGCAGTCACCACCTGTGAAAGAATTGTTGAGACAACATGGGTAACAGTAGATTCAAAGTTGAAGTGTGTAAAGGATGATGAGAAAGGAAGAAGCAAGAGTGAAATGAATTTGAGAGGGAAAGGTTAGATTGAAAGATGTACCAAATATAAAGGACAGGTAGAAGTTTGTACATTAAAGGATAATGGTGTTCTAGGGCAAACACCCATGAAGAATATAGTGGTACATAAAGATGAGACAAGTTATTGTGAGCAAGAGGCACTTGGAGCAGAGATCTCTCAAACAGAAGAGAATAAGAATGAAAGAGAATTATCAATGGAGAGCCAAGGAATGCCTAGTGAGGTCTATAAAGGAGATGAGCAATGTCTATTGGCTAGACAGGGTACTGAGCAGTCACAAAAGTCTGATAACAAAGAAGATGAGTTGCAGCAGGGCAGAACATCTGATGACAGGGAAGTTTTGAAGGCTGATAATGTTAAAGGAGAAAGAGGAGATGCATATAAGACAGGTGGGAAGGCTGGAGAAAGCCATGAAAGGCTTGAAGATTATAACAAGATCATGATTGGGGCAGTGGAGTGTCCCTTGATAGCAAATGTAAGTGATAAAAAGATAGGGATTGTGAACATAGTGGATTGTGTGATAGAGGATAAAAAGGTCTTGGAAACTGAGAAAATGAAGAATGAGGAAGTGACTAAAAAGCAAAATGATGAGAGGAATGAAAGAAGTCTTGAAAGGATTGAAGGTGATGAGCAGGTTGTAGAAGTCAGGAAAAAGACAGTAAGCTATGAAAATTGGTAGAAAACAGTGAAGGAGACTATGGAAGAGTTTGGAGAGTTTATAGGAGTTGAGCAGAGGTTGGTCACCATGAGAGGTGAAGGACATATGGCAAAGGTTTTGCAAAGAGTTGCAATAAGGATAGAGGTTAGAATTGAGAGGTTGAAGATGCTAGGCTAGAGAATGGCTAAGAGAAGACAGTGTGTGTGGTCTCCAACTGAGTTGGAGAAGAGAGGAAAATATAAGATTTGGACAGTGAGTTGTCCTTGGTTCCTGAGTTTAGCAATTAGGCTATTGTATGCTATTGAGACAAGGGATCCAAGCATAATTCATTTGAGTGCAGAGAGTGAAGTTGAAGGGCAAGACTACATGTATGATTGGCTCATGGAAGAGCATGCAACAGGGATACTAATGCATGATTGTTTGGTTTGGTGTACTAAATTTTTGTTTGTAGATATCAATGAAGACAAAATGCAGCAAGAAGATCCCATTGAGTAGGATCAAGTATGGCAAGGTAAAGTCAAAGCAAAACATGAAGGGTATAAAGTGATTTGAAGAAAGTTTGAAGGGATTGTCCAGAAGGTTGGAGTAGTCCTATGGAGTGATTTATGGGGCATAAATCTTTTGTACCTGGGGAGTATGGTGCAGGAGCACCTAAAACACATGATTGCAAAAATCCATTAAGTGTGGGTTGGTCTAGAAATTAGGGGCTGAATTGTTAATAAAAGGTCTAGTAAGACCACTTTCAATGTATTTTGGGGTGAAAGTATTAGTTGATTCAAAAAAGTTAATTAATTATCAAAATAAAGTGCAAAATATGGAATTTGAGGGGGTTAAGGTAGTTTTTTGGTCAGTTTTAGGCATTCCATAGGTAGTTTGGATCAAAAAATGTTTAAATTACCTCTTGAAGGCTCGAGAAGGGTTGGTTGAAGCATATTGAAAAGAGTAAATTAATAAAAAGTTCTATTTTCTAGTTATTTTCTGGTTTTTCCCTCATTTCTTGGCTGTGTACGGGTCCGTACAGTAGGAACTGATCATGAATGATTGGATTTTGATTTAGGATTGTTTTTACTGTGTTTTGAATTGGTTCTTAAGAGTTATTCTTGTGAATTAAGTCAATTTAAATTGAATTTGCTGCTGACTAGTTTAAAATAGGGGAAGTAGGGTTTTGAGTTAAATATGAGTTGAATGGCCATTCCTCCTTTTGTGTGGGTTGTAACTCAGAGGAATGGGCCTAAATAAAGTAGGGAAAATATAATTATGAGCCTCTTTGTGCTGGAAGAGTATTTAAAGTAAATTAACAAGACTTCCTTGTTGCAAAACTATGTTTTAGGCCTTGGAGTCAAGGCTAGAGTAAGTGAAAAGTCTATAGAGAATGAAATCTGGGTAGAAACCCTAAAGGACAGCCTTGGTAGGTTTATTTGATGCTATCTATAAGTTTTGAGTGGTTGCAAGTGTCTGGTTGTGTGAGGAAGTTAGAAACCCTATGGTGAAGGGGTGAAAAGAGGGGAAAATTAGGTGGTTTACAAAGGAAGTATGTGCAAAGCGTCAGGGCTATCAAATGTTAAGGTGTGTTGAGCATGTGTAGGTTGAAATTAGAAGGATTCAAGTGGTTTTGGGTTTGCAAGTGATCTGGGTATAGGATTTACAATAAGCCCTAGGTTTTAGGAAGGAAAAGGAAGGTTTGATGGAACAACAGTATAGAAGGGCAGTATGGAGGTTTCAACCAGAGATTCTTTTGATTTGTGCCACAATTTGTGACTATCCAAGAGTTGGTAAGGTGAAGAACAATTTAAGACACTTTGTTTGTAAAAGTGGGCTATTTCTACTAGCCCTTGGTCACGGTGACTTAATGATTTTCTATGTTTTGACAAATGAATCTGACTTGTAAGCTTGGAAATGTCTTTTTGATGGAATATGGATGCTATATGGATGATTAGTGGGTGTTCTTACAGTTGTCTTTGAAGAATTGGTCTTGCAATTGCTCAGTTGTGAATTGGAAAGCCATAGAGCTGACCCTTTGGAAGTTGTGCTAGTTATTTGATTTTGTGTTGGTGTTTGGTTTTCAGGCTTGGTTGATTGTTCCTCCATCCTGCTCTGCATCAAATGGTTTTGCACATGAATGTCATCAGGGTGACATGAAGGTCTTGCTGAAGGGTATACAACTTTCATGAGAACTCTTGCCGATGGCTTTCCTCTCACCAACTGTTCCTATGATCGATGTGAACTCTTTTAATAGAGGATATCTCACTGATGGATTTATGTTTGTTGTGAACTGTTAGCAATAGCGAAACTCTTGCTGATAGATCTACACAAGATGGATATCAATGTGAAGTATTAGCGACAACGATGGTCTTGTAGATAGAGTTGCATGCGATGGACATCGGTGTGAAGTCTTAGTGAAAGTGATGGTCTTGCTGATAGTTTTGCAATGGAAATTGGTGAGATTTCTTGCTGATGGTGCTGGTCTTGCCGATGGATAGTTGGTTTTCTTGTGATATCATGGAGACCTAATTTTTTATTAGTGTGACTTCTTAGGGTGTTGTTGATACCTTTGGTCTTGCCGATAGCTATGTGATTGGGAATTTTAGCATTAGGGAGACATGATCTGGTGTCTCATTGACATGCGATTCTTTTTGAACATTTTGACCGAACATCTGTCTGACATGGTCTGTTTTGAATCAATGAGCGAAGCGGAAGGAGAACCATTGGCAGTTAAACTATTGTGACTGTTCTTGTGTGGAAGATCAATAGACTATGAGAGAATGGATTATTCTCTGTAACAGATGACGATGATCAATGGAGATAACAAAAGTGTTGCTTGATTGAACATGGATTGATCTGAGTGGGTTCATTGCATGTGTCTAAGAGCATTGTGAGATTAATGTTATGTATAAGATTGATCAGTGAATGTTGCTGCTATAAATTAACATCAGAAAGTTTTTTTTTATTTAAGGGGTAAATGCTTTTGACCAGAGCTATGAACTGGAATACAACCATTCAACAATACCACCCCAACGGGGTTTGAACCTTGGTGACAAGAACAACAATGCCACCTATAAACCATCACACCATGCCAATATCGGCAATTAACATCAGAAAGTTAAGTCTAATCTTTGTATGTAATTTTCCTTACTGTAATACAAAGAGGCTTTTCTTGGTGTGGTAGGTTTTTCTCCTGTAAGGGTTTTCCCACGTAAATCTAGTGTCCAATTGTGCATGTGTCCATTTCTCTATTCTGTTATTATTTTCATGTGTATCTTATTGAACTATAATTGCAAAATTTAAAGTCATATCTACATTCTTCCTTGAGTTTTGATGTTAGGAGAGTTTGTTCCGCACGTAAGCTTTCCTTGCAAGTGGTATCAGATCATGGCTAGTTGTGTTATCCTTGTGGGTACGTTGGGTTTTTTGAGTCAATTTTGTTCATAGGGAGTCTTGTCAAAGTCTGGTAATTCGAATTATAGATTAAGATGGCAAGCACATTAGGAAAGATTGAAATTGAGAAATTCAATGGTAGTAATTTTGAGTTGTGGAAAGTCAAAATGGAAGATCTATCGGTCGATCTTGATATTTGGCTTGCTCTTCCTAGAACGAAGCCTATAGGTATGAAGCAAGAGGATTGGGACCTTGTAGATCAAAAATCAATGGGGCTGATAAGGCTCTATTTACTAGACTCTGTTCTTCTAAATGTTCATGAAGAAAAAACAACATCCTCTTTGTGGAAAAGACTAGGAGCTATTTATCAGGGCAAGTCCTTGGTGAATAAGTTGTTCTTGAGGAAGAAGTTGTACTATTTGAAAATGTAGAAAGGAGAGTCTATTGCTGATCATTTGAATGCTTTCAACATGCTGATTGATTAGTTAGCATCTGCGGGTGTGAAGATTGATGAAGAAGATCATTGTATGCTACTGTTATGTTCTTTACCAGATTCTTGGGATCACTTGGTGATGGCTATTGGGAGTAATACTTCCTCTTTTAAGATGGAAGATATTGTTTCTTCTTTGTTATTAGAAGAGATGAGAAGAAAAACTTCTGAGATGTTGAAGGAGGCTCTTGCTATTAGAGGAAGAGCAAAAGAAAAAGGCAAGGAGAAGGACAAGAAGTCCAAATCCAAATTAGAAGGGAGATCAAAGCCTCCTAGTAAGAAGTCCAAGGTAAAGTGTTGGAATTGTGGGCAACTTGGTCATGTTCGAAAGGATTGTAAAGAGGAGAAAAAGAAGAAGAAGAAGTATTCTTCAAACAATGATTCTTCTCAGAATGATGTAGATGCTTTCATTGTACCTTTGGCTACACAGGCATCATATGATGTCTAGTTGATTGATTCTAGAGCATCTTTCCACATGAAATATCATAGAGATTGGTTCACTAAGTATGAAAAATACGATGGTGGAAGGGTGTATTTGGTGAGAAATTCATCTCTGGAAATAGTTGGTTGTGGAAGAGTCATAATTCAGTTCCCCAATGGAAGAATGAAGGGAATTAATGATGTAATGCATATACAATTTTTTGGCTTGAAATTTACTTTCTATTAGTAAGCTGAATGATGTTGGAGTGCAAGTCACATTCTCTGGAAATGGCTACAAAATGACTAGAGGCTCAATGGTGTTAGCAAGGGGTGCTCGTATTGGTACCTTGTATAAGCTTGATGCACTTGTTGTGTAATGCAATAGTATCTCTGCAAAGTCACATAAGGCTACTCATGGAGAAAAGGAGAAAAATGTTCCTGATATTGAAAAATCTATGGAAGTTAAACTTCCAACAGAAAAGACTGCTTTGGCATCATAGGCTTGGCCACATTGGAGAATTTTTTTAAAAACCTTGAAAAATAAAAACCAGGTTGAAGAGGTTGACAATTGTAACCTCAAATTCGAGTTTTGTGAACATTGTATATATGGCAAACAACACCGTGTTTCATTCTACTCCAGTCCTCACAAATCTTCTGGTTTACTTGATTGTATACATTATGATGTTTTTTTTCTAGCAAATGTTCCTTCTTTGTCTAAATCAATATATTATGTTTTGTTCATTGATGATTATTCAAGAAGGACATTCTTTTATTTTTTGAAAAGAAAATCAAAAGTGTTCAGTCATTTTAAGGAATTTAAAAACCTTGTGGAAAATCAGACTAGAAGAAAAATAAAATGTTTAAGGACTGATAATGGTGGTGAGTTTTGTTTTGTTGAGTTTGAAAGGTACTGTAAAGATCATGGGATTAAAAGATGTAAAACTACACCCTACACTCTGCAAAAAAAAGCAGTTGTTGAAAGGTTCAACATGACACTGATGGAAAGAGCATGAAGTATGCTAAGCAGTGTAGGCTTGGAGGAGAAGTTCTGGGCTGAGGTAGTTACAACATGTTATTTAATAAACCATTCTCTGAATTCCACTCTTGTTGAGAAAACACCCTTGGAAGCATGGTCTCGAAAGAAGCCCTCTCTTAGACACATTTGTGTCTTTGGATGTGAGGCATATGCATATGGGCCGAATAAAAGGTCTAAATTGGAAAACAAGGTTGTTAAATGTATTTTTATTGGTTATAGTGCTGGAATAAAAGGATACGAGCTTTGGAATCTTGATACAGAGAAGGTTCTATATAGAAGTGTTATTTTTCATGAGCTAAAGCCTTCTACTTTGTATCTACAGTCAGAGACAAAATTAGAAAATAAAAAGGATGTAGTGGAAATTCCTTCGACACCAGATAAAGAGGAATTGAAAATTCAAAATGTACTTGAAAATGAGGAAAGCTCAAGTAGTTCTAAGAGTTCTAAAGAAGAAGATCAGCCTTAGCCTCAACCTATGAGGAGGTCAACACGTGAAAGAAAGCAACCTGATAGGTATGGGTTTTCTTTGTTAGATTCTACTTGTGCCTATGCTTTAATTTCTAGCACTGATGAGCCTAGGACTGTGAAAGAGGCATTTAGAATGTCTGATTCAAACTCTTGGCTGGAAGCCATGAATGAAGAAATGTCATCATTAGAAAAGAATGATACTTGGAGTTTGGTGCCCTTGCCTAAAGGAAAAAAAGTTGGCTACAAATGGGTATTTAAAAGGAAAATAGGTTTGGATAGCGGTGTGGAAAAGTATAAGGTGAGGTTGGTTGCAAAGGGATATTCCTAGGTAGAGGGAATTGATTATGGAGAAATGTTTTCTCTTGTAGCTAAGCTGACGTCTATTAGATTTATTTTATCATTTGCAACAGCGTATGACTTAGAGATTGAACAGATAGATGTGAAGACAACATTTCTTCATGGTGACCTTGAAGAAGAAATTTACATGTCCCAGCCTAAGCACTTTGTGGAAAAAGGTAAAGAAAATCTGGTTTGCAAGTTGAAAAAATCTCTGTATGGATTAAAACAATCTCCTAGAATGCGGTACAAGAAGTTTGACACATTTGTTAAATTGTCATTGGGATTTGTAAGTCAAAATATGATCACTATGTGTACTTGAAAGTGGAAAATGATCATGTTCTTATTATTGCTCTCTATGTTGATGATATGTTGTTCATAGGCAATAGTAAGTTAATGATTTCTAATCTAAAATCTCAGTTGTCTGCAAAGTTCGAAATGAAAGATCTTAGTGCAGCTAGGTATATCCTAGGAATGGAAATAACTAGGGATAGGAAGAGTAAAAAAGTTTGGCTTAGTCAGAGTAAGTATATTAATACTATTTAGGAGAGATTTTGTATGACTGAGTGCAAGCAGCTAGTTGTTCCTGTTTTGCAAGGAACAAAGCTATCTATTGAAGACTATCCAAAATATCCTACTGAGATGGAGGACATGACTAGAGTGCCTTATTCTAGTGCAGTTGGTAGTTTAATGTATGCAATGGTCTGTATAAGGCTAGACATTTCCCAAGCAGTGGTAGTACTTAGTCATTTTATGGAAAATCCTAGAAGGAAACATTGGGATGCTATGAAAAGAGCTTTTAGATATCTGAAGGGCACTTCAAAATATGCTTTGTGTTACTATGGGAATTTGGTTGAATCATAGAGGACTCTCAACATTTGAGGCTATGCGGATTATGATTGGGCAGGGGACATTGATAGTAGAAGATCCACCAATGGATATATTTTCATGATGAATGGTGGTACAGTTAGTTGGATGAGTAAGTGGTAGGCTATAGTCGCTTTGTCCACTATAGAGGCAGAATACATGGCAACAACACATTCCTATAAAGAAGCAATCTAGTTAAAATGTTTGTTTTCAAACATTGTGTTTGGTGTAGGGAAAATTAAAATTTACTATGATAGTCAGAGTGTTATTTTTTTGGCAAAAAATCCTACTTTCCATGCCAGGACAAAACATATTGATGTGTAGTATCATTTTGTATGAGATATGGTGGAGGATGGAAAGGTCTCTTTAGAAAAAGTAGATACTCTAGAAAATGTTGCAAATGCATTGACGAAACCAGTGAGCACAGAAAAGTATAAGTGGTGTTCTAGTTCGATGGGCCTTAGTTCCCATGAATTTTAGTAGTTTTGTTATGCTCTGGAGGTGTCAGTAAGATCTTCGACAAGTGGGAGATTGTTGGAAAATGTGCCTCAAGCTTACTAACATGAAACTGCTGAAAGAGAAAAATCAGTGAGACCCTCAGAATGTCTTACCAACTAGCAACTATGTTCAAAAGATCAAAGTTGCTGAGACTTTGGTTCTATCTTACTGATAGGAGTCATCAACAAGACATGGCTATGCTGTGAAAGTTCTAACTCTTTTTGTCTGTGCATACCTCTTACCGATGGGTTGATTCCTAGTTATTATTGGGGAGAATCTTGGCGAAAAGTGGCATCTGGGAGAGACGTGAACCTTCAGAGTGACTCATTCTAATAGAGTCTATCTCATCGATGGTTTTACACATGAATGTCATCAGGGTGACATGAAGGCTCGATAAGAGTCTAAGTGATAGTGGAGGTCTCACCGATGGGTATACAACTTTGGTGAGAACTCTTGCTGATGGCTTTCCTCTCACTAACTATTTTGTGATCAGTGTGAACTCTTGTTGATAGAGGATATCTCGCTGATGGATTTTTGTTCGCTGTGAACTCTCAGTGATAGCGAAACTCTTGCCGATAGATCTACACGAGATGGATATCGATGTGAAGTCTTAGTGACAATGATGGTCTTTTAGATAGAGCTACATGTGATGGACATTGGTGTGAAGTCTTAGCGATAGTGATGGTCTTACCGATAGTTCTGCAATGGACATCAGTGAGATGTCTTGCCAATGGTGTTGGTCTTGCCGATGGACATTTGGTTTTATTGTGATATCAGGAAGACTTGATTTGTTATCGATCTGAATTCTTAGGTGTTGCTGATACCTTTGGTCTTGTCGATAGCTATGTGATCGGGTATTTTGGCATTGGGCAGACAGGATCTAGTGTCTCACAGACATGCTATTCTATTTGAACATTTTGACTAAATGTCTATCTGACATGGTCTATTTTGAACCAATGATCGAAGCAAAAGGAGAACCATTGGTAGTTGAACTGTTGCAACCGTTCTTGTGTGGAAGATCAACAGACTGTGAGAGAATGTATTATTCTCTGTAACGGATGACAATGATCAATGGAGATAAAAAAAGTGTTGCTCGATTGAACATGGATTGATCTGAGTGGGTTCATTGCATGCGTCTGAGAGCATTGTGAGATTAATGTTTTGTACAAGATTGATCAGTGAATGTTGTTGTTGTAAATTGACATCAAAAAGTTAAGTCTGATCTATGTATGTAATTTTCCTTACTGTAATACAAAGAGGCTTTTCTTGGTGTGGTGGGTTTTTCTTGTGTAAATGTTTTCCCACACAAACATGGTGTCCAGTTCTCTATTATGTTATTCTTTTCATGTGTATCTTATTGAACTGTAATTGCAAAATTTAAAGTCATATCTACATTCTTCCCTAAGTTTTGACATTAGGAGAGTTTGTTCTGCACCTAAGCTTTCCTTACAGGTTTAGGGTTTAGGGTTGAGTGTTTTTGGATTTGAGGGTTGAGGGTATATAGTTGAGGGATTAGGGTATCTGATTCAAACATCTAAAAATACAATAAAAAATTATTCAATCATGGAAACTACAATATTGATGCAGATCATGGCTTATAATGTATGAGATAATGAACAAAATATTGAGTACTTATTGAACTATATATTTCTAAGTATCATGCTTACTATTTTTCATATCCATAGCTTGTTTGAAAGCACCTATTTTAGGATTTTATCCATAGTAGCAAGATGCTGAACCATTTAATAAAATGCTTTGGTAGACATGTAAAAAAATTCTGGTAGCATAGAGAAGGCAGTGAAATGTTTGAAAAAATGCCTGAAAGAAATATGGTCTCATGGTTATGGAATTCCATCACAAAAAAATGTGTCATGGCATTCCATCACCATGAGACCAAATTTCTTTGAGGCATGTTTTCAAACAGATCATTACCCTCTCTATGGTATTATGCTGAGATGGGGTGGATGGTATAGTGTGGTCTTGGGTATGATATGGAGTATGATGATGACATGAAGAGGGAGTGGTGGGGATATGAACAAGTGGAATAAAAGGTAGAAGGTTTCATGGATTGGTGAATTGAGGATGAGGATGATGACCTTGAAAATAATTTGGAGGGGAACTTTGGCTAAAGGCTTGCCTTCTATTCTTTAGGTAGTTAGATGTTTGAAAAAATTCCTAAAAGAAATGTGGTCTCGTGGTGATGGAATGGTATTCCATCACCATGAGACCAAATTTTTTCAAGGTATTTTTTCAAACAAATCACTTCCTTGACTATGATATTGCTTACTATTATGCTTTGATATATTTTTTCCAAGCATCCATAGTTTGTTGGAAAGCACCTATTTTAGGATTTTTAATAGTAGCAAGGAAGTGAGTAGTTTGATAAAATTATTTGGTAGACATGTATGGAAAATGTGGTAGCATAGAAAAGGCGATGAGATATTAAAAAAAATACCTCAAACAAATGTGGTCTCATGGTGATGGAATGGAATTTCATCAGAATGAGATTGCATTTATTCAAGGCAATTTTTTTAAACTACTCACTGCCTTGTCTATGATATTGCTTACTATTATGCTTTGACATATTTTTTCCAAGCATCCATAGTTTGTTAGAAATCAAATTTTTTAGGATTTTAGCTATAGTGGCAAGGAATTTCAAGTATTTTGATAAAATTCTTTGCTAGACATGTATGGAAAATGTGGTAGCATAGAAAAGGTGGTGACCTATTTGAAAAAATACCTCAAAGAAATGTGGTCTCATGGTGATGGAATGAAATTCCATCACCATGAGACCACATTTCTTCGAGGAATTTTTTCAAACTACTCACTTCCTTTTCTATGTTGTTGCTTACTATTATGCTTTGCTAGATTTTTTTGATGCATCCATAGTTTGCTGGAAAGCACCTAATTTAGGCTTTTAGCCATAGTCACAAGGAAGTGAGTAGATTGATTAAATTATTTGGTAGATGTGTATGGAAAATGTGGTAGCATAGAAAAGGTAGTGATCTATTTGAAAAAATTCCTCAAGTAAATGTGTTCTCATTGTGATGGAATGGAACTCCATCACCATGAGATGACAATTCTTCAAGGCATTTTTTAAAACTACTCATTTCCTTGTATATGCTATTGCTTACTATTATTCTTTGATAGATTTTTTACAAGCATCCATAGTTTGTTGGAAAGAACCTATTTTAGGATTTTAGCCATAGAAGCAAGGAAGTGAGTAGATTGATAAAATCCTTTGCTAGAAATGTATGTAAAATGTGATAGCATAGAAAAGGTGGTGAGCTATTTGAAAAAATTCCTCGAAGAAATGTGGTATCATGGTGATGGAATTCCATTCTATCACCATGGGACCACATTTCTTTAAGGAATTTTCTAAAACTACTCATTGCATTGTCTATGCTATTGGTTACTATTATTCTTTGATAATTTTTTTCCTAGCATCCATTGTTTGTTGGAAAGCATCTATTTTAGGCTTTTAGCCATAGCAGAAATGAAGTGAGTAGATTGATAAAATTATTTGGTAGACATGTATGGAGAATGTGGTAGCATAGAAAAGGTAGTGAGATGTTTGAAAAAATTCCTCAAAGAAATGTGGTCTCATGGTGATGGAATGGCATTCCATCACCATGAGACCATATTTCTTCAAGGAATTTTTTCAAACTACTCACTACTTTGTCTATGCTATTTCTTACTATTATGCTTTGATAGATTTTTTTTCAAGAATCCATAGTTTGTTGGAAAACACCTTTTCTAAGATTTTAGCCATAGCAGTAAGGAAGTGAAGTGTTTGATAAAATGCTTTTATAGACATGTATGGAAAATTTGGTAGCATAGAAAAGGTGGTGATCTATTTGAGAAAAGGGCTCAAAGAAATTGGGTCTCATGGTGATCGATATCACCATGAGACTACATTTCTTTGAGGCATTTTTTCAAAAAACTCATTTCCTTGTCTATGCCATTGTTTACTATTATTATTTCATATGTTTCTTCCAAGCATCCATAGCATAGATAAGGTAGTGAATTGTTTGAAAAAATGTCTCAGTAAAAAGTGGTCTCATGGAATGCCATGACAAGTAGATGAATCAATAGTTGCCCCTAGTTATTACTTATGATGTGTGAAGTAATTGCATCATAGCTTATGTTGACTTTCCAAACAACTATATTGTAGTTGAAATTTTGTCATCTATCAACATGTAGTTATTAGTTAGCCAATGTGAAGTAATGATTTGAGTTTGAAAGATGTGAAATCCAATGTAATCAATGATATGAATATAAACTACAAAAATCTATTAAGTACAATTCATTAGTTAAAGGGTATGTGCAAGATCATGATGGGCCAAAAAGTGGCGATATAATGGGTATGTGTAGGGTATGTTGCTAACGACTTTTTTTTACCCAAAATTGATGAAACAAAAAGGGTTTTTAAAGGAGATTCTTAGCTTTCCACCAATATAAATTATGCTTTACTTTAAATTCAATAAATAATTATTATTCATTTTATATTTGAATTACAATGAAAGTACTAATTGATAGGTTGATTAAAAAAATTCTATAGCTTTCAAATGGTATCACAATTTTTGAATCAAAAACATGCATCACATTCTATGCTTTGCATACTATAGGATTTTAAAAAAATGAATTTCATGAAGTTTTGACCAAGTTAAGGTGGTCAGACATATGAGTTTTTATATTTTTTTAAATTTGTAATAAAAAATTCATAATTAATTATTTATTTGAAAAAAAAATACAAAAAAATATGCATCACATCAGGACATGAGTCTATATGTATATCTAAAATATTATAAAAAATTATTGTCATTTCATTGTGGTTAGGATGGTCAAATAGACACCTTATTTTTTCACTATAATTTAAGTACTACTACATTGAAATTTCAAAATTTCAACAAATAGATTTTTTTTTAAATAAACCTAGTAGTTTAGAAACTACATTCAATTTTCTATAGATTCTATTCTTACATATTTTTGAAATAATTTATAGATAACTTATTCAAATTTTTATGTCCAGTTGCCTATGATTTTTCTAAATTTTTTGCCACTTAGGGGCTCATGTTTTCCATGATGATCCTGCACATACCCTAGACTCTTTATTCTAATACTTGTGTGAAGGTTTATCTAACTCCACTGGCACTAGGAGGTGTTCCCACAAAACCTCCAATATTAGCCTATTCGACATCCAAAATCAGATATTAGAACATCATTCATATAACAATGCTATTCACATTTAATAAATTTATAATTGTTTACTACATACATACCTCAATAGTAGATGCAATGGAGCAATAAATAGGTGGAAGGATAGTATATCTAGTATCAACACTGTGACCCGAAAGTTTTATTCCTATCATAAAACTAAATTAGTTAATATTTCATTTCAAAATGAAATTTAATAAAATAAATTCAATGAACATGCTAACATTTAATTGAGTATCGATGCCAAAAGCCTCATTCAAAATGCCAGTTTCCCTCACCATCTTCATAGCTATAGATGTATCCTAAGCACTAGCCTCCTAATTTTTTTGTGGGGTCATATGTACAAGTCAACTTGCAAACTAGACAAGAATGGGGTGGAAGCCTACCACTCAAAGACTCCCCTAGATGGCACTGTATTGCAAGATTGGCATGTTGGATGATACTCTAGGTCAAAGGGTTGATAGACTGCGAAGTGTCTGCCTCAACACTCTCCTTTGTGATGGAAGGGATAACAACGTGCTCACAATTTGGCCTAGTGAGAGCTTGTCTCACTTGTCACTAAGGATCGAGTTGTGCACCAGGTCTATCCTATGCTAACCCCCCACCTCTCCAAGAAAAGTCCCTCATATCAAATTAATTTGGGATTTTGTTGAAGATGAACTCATAGTAGAGTTTCTTCAAGATATATAGGGGGAATTTACACTTATTGTATGGGGGATAGTCAAAAACCATGTACCACCTATCCCAAAAATAGTCCCTAATCCCTTGGTGGGCCAACCAATGGATTAGAAACCTCTTGGAATTAAGTTGAAGATTTTGATTTATGCATGGGTTAGTGAATAATGAGCACAAATAATATTTTGTAATTTTGTAATTTTTTACTTCTTGATATGATAATTTATCAGTGTAAAAATTCCTAGTTGCTTGACTCCTATCTACTGAACCACTTAATTTTTTGTTGATTGCATCTACATGTTTAAAAATTTCTTGAAGTGAACTTCAAAGTGTTCTTCTTTCCATGGTTGAACTTACTAGATCGTTCAACCTCATGATTAACTCAATATATTTTTTATTGTTTTCAATTACCCCATTAAATTTTATTGAGTGCCAGGAGGATATTGAGGAATTGGTGGAGAAGATTGTTGCTATGGTTGTTGAGGATTTTGTTTGGGTGCTTCTAGCTGTGGTTGTTTAAGATTTTAAGGAGGGTTTTTAGAATTATTAACATTTCTTACATATTAAGCAAATGAATATAAAAAACAACCTAAAACTACTAATTTAACAACAAATTCACAACAAAAAACAAACAATGGTTACTTGTTTGACCTCCCCGTCAACATGACAGCATCCTGACAATGAAATTGCAACAAATTGATGAAGAAAATGCAATAACCTCCTTCTAGAACATGAGCATGCAAAAGAGGGATTTTTGGATGCAGGCAACATAAAACACAGTCAGAATATAAAATGAATTCATTTTCTTTTCTTTTTTTAATAAAATATAATGTGCTCATGTTATAGTGCAAGCACCTTATAACACACTCGCGTTATAACATAAGTGCATTATAGGATCGATGTGACCGATCCTTTGGCTCAGTCACACAAAGCCATAAAACAAGCACATTATAACACACTTGTGTTATAGGATATCAAATGATTTTTGAAATTTTGGCCATTTTTTCCCCCTCCATCCCTATTACAGAGATATCATTGGATAGATTCTAAAAGTTATTATATTATCTCCCATATGTTTGCTATTTCCTTTTTCAGACAACCAACTTATCCTTTCATATTAGTCATGTTTCTTTTGATATTGATATTGATATTGCATGTGCTATATTGTCTCTCAGATAGCTTGGAGAGTAACCTAATAAAAATAAATCAATATATGCTAAAAAATTCACTATAACATACCCCTACTGAAAAATCACTTTGAGAAAATCTCCAAGGAATTTTTTGTTTAAATCCTTGTGAAATTTTTTCTTGAAGTTTTAATTTATTGATAATTAATTCAAATTTGTACAAATAAGCTCAATTTTGGATAGCATTAGCTTTAATATGTTGTCTATCAACCCTCTAAAAATTAGAAAAATAAACTAACTTGGGAGAGATATGCACATTACAAAAGTTGATATCCAAAATTAGAAAAACGTACAAAAGTTGATATCCAAAATTAGAAAAACTAACTTATTTCTTACCTTTCATATGCCAAGATCATGCTCTAATACCACATTCAATGTGTAACATCATAAATTTTCACCCTTAACCATTTCATATTATGTTTTGCTCCCCCTATATTTTTGGACCTAATAATGCCCCTAATTTCCCAATTATGCATGTAATAATCCATTTGAAAACATTTATTAGAAAATAAAACATGAGAAATAAAACTATGCATTCAATATTTTACACCCAACACCTTTTATCCCAATAAAGGAGGGATCTAGTCTAGGGCACCTTGTGCCTTAGACCTCTTAAGTAGGCCCCAAATTCAAATATTTCAATGTTGGTAATTTATTATTTTAAATTCAAAGTTTAATTATCGGCCATCAAGATTTAATTTTCATGAAATTAGAATAATTGCATATAAAGGAATAACCATTTTATCATTTTAAATCCTAAGAAAGACTAATGGTAATTATCGATAAAATTGAATATCCTAAAATCAATCAAGAGAATTGAAGAGTAGAATTAATAAGATTATTGAAAAATTTCAACATTAAAGAATCATGTCAAGATTTATGTGAGTTTATGCTCATTTTTTATGCATTTTTTATGTGTAGTAAGACTTGTAGGTGATCAAATCAATCCAAATAAAGAAATAATTAATCCTTGAAGTTGATGAGTGTGACTTCAGCTCATCTATGATATCAAATACAAGTGGTGAGCTACAAAAATTTTCCAATTCATTACATTTTTATTATTTAACCTCTATCCCTCAAAATGAAAAGTTGTCTTTAATCATCAGTTTTTGCCATTATGGAGGTATAAATACCAACACAAGGTTTGAATAATGCAAGCCCCTATATGAAAAATCCATTCCTCTCTTTTCATGTGTGAAAGTTTCATATCTAAAGTGAATTGGAAGAAGATTGAAGACTATTTTTCCATCATTGAAATAAAACCCTAGTTGTCAATTCATAGAATCTACATTATCTCATTAGCAGACAAAATTTTGATAGTCAAATTTGGATGAAAGAAGCTACAGACTGGGGTCCTCAAGCTTGTTAAATCTATTTCTAGATCCAGGTCCTCAGTCTTGTTCCCTAGAGCACCCACATCCTTCTCAAATTCAAATCCTATGTGCATATGTGTTTTCCTTCTACATTTCTAGAGCTAAAATTTATCTATATGTTTCAGGTTTATAATAATTCATAAGCGAGTGTTGCATTTACATAGTTTTCATAATTATACCATTACATTTCAAAAATTAGTGAAAACACAACACACATGAAAAGCATAAAACACTAGGGTATTTTCTCTCAATTGTGATAGTAAGTCAATCATGAAAACCCTAATTCATTAATGTGTAAATGTTGGGTCAAGTGAAAAAGAGATAATCTTATTTATTTTAATTAGATCTTAGATGACTTTCCTAATCAATATTTTGGTGAACCTAACATATTCTACACTTGTAAATTTTCTATTTTTTCATTGCATAAAATATAAAAGTTCAATTTAAAACCTAGGTGATTTGAAGATCTAATATTAAGTTGTTCATCATAAAAAAATAAAAAATATTTTTTTTGAAATAAATTGCATAATTTTTTTATATTTAATTTTCTTTGATTGGGGATTAGATTTGAGCTATCTTCATTGAAAAAATTAATAGCAAAAGTATTCCATAATTTATGCATACAATTTTGGCAAAAAAGCATTCAAAAAGTGACAAAATTGCATAGCATTTTCATTTCAAAAGATCAAGAAGCATTTATTTTTTTTATTTATTGGAAATATCAGTCAATTACAATATTTTATTTTTTTAAATTCTCATTGAAAAATATTCAATTTCTCTAAAAATATTAAATTGCATGTATTCATGTGTTTCATATAGAAAAAATAGGTTTTACTTCATTTCCACAATTATGTTTGCATCTAGACCTGAATGTCTGCAACACATCACCCTCAAACACTATAGGTGGTTTCCATATTACCATCTCAAAGCCTTCACTAAGCTATAAATTTTATTATGAATTACATGAAAGAAAACAATAGGAAATACGGTATAAAAGAGAATGCAAAAAATACTTTTTGTTGATCATGCTCCACAATGTTTAAACAAGAAAACCAGCTAGATCACAATAAGGAAGAGGATAGTGGTTGATCCAAAACCTATGATGACTAGCCATGGTTTTGAATCATTAGATTTCTAGAATTCATTAGATCACTCTATCTTATACCAAAGGCTTAGTTTTTTCCGTGTTTGTTGAATGGATTTGCACTCTAGTAATTGGAAAATTATGAATTTGGAGATGCTCAAAAATCAGATGACCCATTTATTGTACCAAATTTTAGTGATAATGATTCCTTTCATTCTCATCACATCTACTCCATTGTCTATTTGGAACAACTCATACATGAACTTCGCATATGCATTCATTCTCTTGTGCTTGTAGTTTGTAGGACAAATCTCTAGGGAAATCAAATTTATTATATATACTTCTAAGTCCACATCCAATTTTAGTAGCAATGAAGTGAGAGTTTTCCCCTCATATTTAATGTCATCCATTTTTCTAGCATTGACCTAAAACTTCACTCCTCCATTCTTCAGTTGAACTACAGACAAAACCTTTGACCCTCATTCATCTAATTGTATGGAACCTTTAACATTCTCAAAGCTTCCTCCAACTATAGATGAAAGAGAGTTTGACCTTTGTAGGGTATATACAGGATCATCATGGAAAGAATAGACCCTTAAGTGGAAAAAAATTCAAAAAAATCAGAGTTAGGCAACTTGACATAAAAATTTGAATAAGTTATCTATATTATTTCAAAATAAAGTAAGAATAGAATCTATAGAAAATTAAATGTAGTTTCTAAACTACTAGGTTTATTTTAAAAAAGAAATCTATTTGGTGGAAATTTAAAATTTCAATGCAATAGTACTTAAATTTTAGGGAAAAAATAAGAAGTAGGTGTTTGTCTGACCGCCCTAACCACAATAAAATGATAATATTTTTTTATAAGATTTTAGATATAAGTAAAGGACTCGTGTCCCAATGTGATGCATATTTTTTTGTAATATTTTTCCAAGTAAATAATTAATTATGATTTTTTTTATTACAACTTTTAAAAATTATAAAAAATCGTATGTCTGACCACCTTAACTTAGTCAAAATTCATGAAATTTAGTTTATTTTTTTATTCTTATAGTATGTGAAGCATAGAATGTGATGCATGTTTCTGATTCAAAAAATGTGATACCTTCTGAAAGCTATAGATGTTTTTCAATTAGCCTATCAATTAGGACTTTAGTCATAATTCAAATAGAAAATGAATAATAATTATTTATTAAATTCAAAGTGAAGAATAATTTATATTAGTGGAAAGTTGAGAATCTCCTTTAAAAACCCTTTTCATTTCATCAATTGTAGGTAAAAAAAAATTGTCAGCCACATACCCTACACATACCCATCATATCTCCACTGTTTGGCCCATCATGATCCTACACATACCATGTAGCTCCTTACAACATAAAAAACATGAGCATTAACCATCATATGAACCTACAAAACATGAGCAATAAACATTGATTTTCACTTCATCTTCATTCTCCTTTTTATTTTCACGTGCCACAATTCCAAGACAAAAGTAGTCACATATATCTAGGATATGGCCCCATTTTCATGATTCACCCTTTGCACAAAACTCAAAAGGCCAATAGTTCCTCAAAAACTTGTCAAGTTTAGCTTTGGCATTATCAAGGGAATCCAACATCTCCATAGCAAGAATATATTCCAGGACAAAGAGCGATATTTTATTATCTAACTTGATTAAATCCTTTATGACCTCTGACGTAACCCTAGGATTCTCAGATTTGGGTCAAAAAATGGGATGAAGCTTTGGATCATTTCTAAAGGACATACTGGCACCATCGTCTTCATCATCTTTAATCCATAGAGATGATTTTTGAAAAAAACAAGGATTAAACAAGCATCTTGCACCACCGTCCAACATAGTACCTCACCCTTGAATTGTTGGAATGCAAAGAGGTTGAAAAAAAACCACATATTATGAAAAAAAAACACATAACTAGTTTAAGAAAAGATATTAAGACAAATTTTTTTTTGATTAAATGCTTGTTGAAAATAGAGAGTTGCTAGTGCTCTTTCTATTTATACATCCATCCATAATAGAGAATCTTCCCTAATTCATTTTATAAAAAATAGAGCTTGATTTCCAAGCATTGGATGAAGCTTCCAGAATATGCCAAAGAAAAAAGAGTCTAGATACATTAAAAAAGAAAGAAGTAAAAATAAATAAATGTGGTTGGTGGAGAGGATGAGCTACGGTGGTAGGGAAGATTAAACAAGTTTAGTTGGAAGACCACGTATGCCAACACTCCTCCTTAATCTTCACTAATATGTATGTATGCAATTCCAATTCCTTCCTAGAGATGCTCATAAACATTCTTTGCAAGAGGCTTTGTGATGATGTCTGCTAGTTGTTTGTTGGACCAACAAAAGTAAAGATATATGTCACCATTGTTCACCAATTCTCATATAAAATGATATCTTGTATCAATATGCTTGCTCCATTTATGAAAGACATGATTTTTAGATAAAGAAATTGCTGAATTATTATCACAATAAATTTTTTTAGCTTTTTATTATGGATCCCTCAAATATGAAAGTACTCTTCTCATCCATACAACTTGACAAGTTGCTGATGTGGTTGCAACATATTTCACTTTAGCTGATGAGAGTGTCACAATTGGTTGTTTCTTTGATTCCCAAGAGATAGAACCTAATCCTAGATTAAATATATACCCCAAAGTGCTTTTTCTATCATCCATGCTACCTCCCTAGTCACTATCCATATATCAAGTTATTTTGTAATCATCTGAAGATGTATACAAAATCCCAAAGCTCTTTGTTCCAGCTATATACATTAAAACTCTTTTTCTAGCTTTCCAATGTGATTCCTTTGGTTTTTCCATAAATCTAGAAATGAGACTAACCCCATACATGATATCTGGTCTTGTGGCTATTAGATACATGAAGTTTCCAACTAATCTTTTGAATAAGATTGCATCAACACTAGGACTTTTGTCATCCTTGCTTGCTATGTTTTAAGCCGAATGCAACAGCTATAGGAGCTAGATTTACATTTTCCATCTTAAAATCTTCAACAAATCATTAGCATACTATCTTTGACATATAAAAATGCCTTGTTTATCTTGACTTACTGTTGTGTAGTTTTTGCACACACGCCTCACTAAAAGCAGGGACCCTCTCCTGGTCTAGTCTTTCTGGTCTTTGATGCTTGGATCCTTTGATTTCTGAATTTGATTGCTTTTAGGTGTCCTTTGATGTTTATCTTTCCTTCACAAATGGTCCCCTTAAGTTATTCATTGAAAGTATTAAGTTTCAAGATATTTCTGGGTTTTCCTCTAATTTTAGGAATTTCCTCCTCGGGTGGAATTCCCTGGTTTCCTTGAAAACCCGATGAGAAGTTTACACTATGATATGGAGATTCTAGTCCTTCATGGAATTCAATATTGACTAGATTTTTCCAAAATTCCTGCACCTCATCGAATTCTCAGGTTGCATCTTGGGTTGTCTTGTAAAGGGCTTTAATGCTTGATTGTATGATTTATGCAACATGTATTTACTCAATTTTGAGGGATCTTTGTGTCATTGAGGTGTTTTCATTTGTCTTGTGATGATCCGAGGAGCTTGATCTCGAGTGCTTGGTGATTTGGATATTGGATTTTCAATTCATTGTTGTTGTTTGTTAGGGCATCAAATCTTGCTACCAGTCATTGTTATAAATAAATTCACTTCATGAATGGTATGTGTTCATTGCCTTGATTTTGATTGTTGAATGTGAATGATTCTTTGGAATCTTGAGTATGCTAGGAGTCTGTATTTTGCATGTTTGGCATTGAACATTTTTAAGCTATGGTTGTGCAAGACATTTTCACCATTTCTTGAAGTCAAGAGGGTGCAACCCCCTAGTTAATTTTTTCTTTTTTAGTTTGGTAATGCCAGCTTCACCCTTGAACTCGACCTTGTGTGTGTTATTGTCTTAGCTTGGTATGATTTAGGGTTATTTGAGCTTGCTAGATTGATGACCCCGAGTGATTTTGTGAGCTTGTCTCCATTTCATTAGGTAGTAAATCACTTTTGTGGGCCATGAGGGATCCATTTTTTTAACTTAGCAAAACAAGTAAGCTGAATCCAAGCCAGTTCCTTGTGTTCATGGCATAAATTTTGGGTTTCAAGTTTAGGGCATCACCAATCCTCATTGACTTGCTTCTGAGTGAGTTTAGACTTCAAATATGATCTGTAAGAGATTCAAAATAAGCTAGATTTAAGCCTAAAATCCCCAAATTTGTGATTGTTCAATCAAATTGGGCGAAGTTGTGAAGAAATGATAACTTTTGGGATTTTGAGGTCTTCACGGAATTCCTTAACCCTCGAAATTCCCTAATTTTCCATCGTCCCTTCACTTTTCTGAAGATGTGCAAAAACTCAGAATCATGCCAACTTCATGGATTTCCTTCCCCGATGGATTTCCCCAAAGAATCCCACAACATGAAGAATTAGAGAGATAAATGGATTAAATGTTTTATATTTTGGCATCTCATGGTTGATTTAAATAATTAGAGAGATGGTTCATGCTTTTTTCTTCATTTCGGATGATTAATTTATGGTATTTTTTCTATGATCGTTAAAATATGCCTGACACAGAATTCCCTGAAATTCCTCTTTGGCTTGATTTCCCTGGATGGTTGTAAATCCTGGATTTCTAAGAAATTGTGCCGTATGATGATTCAAGGGATTTTAATCATGGTTTTGAGTAGATTGAATGATAAACATGTTGTTTATGATAGGATGACCTTGATTCTAATGTTGTAAAGAGGATTTATTGTGGTCTTTTGTCAATTGCAAGCTAAATCAAGTAAGGAAGTTGCTAGTGAGACCAAGAGCAAACAAATGGATCTGGGTGTTGAAGGATTTTCAATCTTAGAAGCAAAAAGAATCAAATTGGACATAAAGAGCAAGGTTCCTGAGAGTAATTTGACTTCTATCTTGTCGGAGATCACTGATACAAATGTAGGAAAATGGGATTATGAGGAATTCAAGGCTAGAATGGAAGTGAAGGACCCTCCTCTATTGGTGGGAAGATTAGTGAGTTCGAGATTGGCTCATGTGGATGGATTTCCTCCCACTATGCAATACTATGAGTTTGTGCTAGAATGTGCTAGGCACTACGATCTAGGAACATAGATAGTGATTGGTCTATAGGGCAGAGTGTTGGCTAATTTCTCTCATATTTCAATGGCTCAAAATTTTGATATGCCAGATAGATCTCATGTGGTGGGTTTTGATCTTGACATAACAGAGAAATACTATGCAGATGATACAAACAAGGCTCTATACATCATCGATTCTTGGTTGGAGAAGTCTAAGCCCCACATCTCTAAACTGCCAAAGCAACTATTCAGGGAAAAGTTTAAGGCAGAGTATTATGATGCAATTACACTCCTTAGTAGGGTAGTGGGCTTGAAAAGTGTAGGAATCTTTGAGAATTGGATGTTCTATGTTATAGTGAGGATGGAATAGAACACTAATTATCACTAGGAAAGCATCATCAGTGCAATGCTACATGAGCAGCAGTGTAATGTGTTGCAAACAAAGAGCTTCACCATGACCGCCAACTTGGTCTATGCACTTGCAAGATTCCATCCCTAAAAAGTACTAAGTGCAAGAGGTTTCTTTGGGAAAGATGTGATTTGTGAAGTTTACCCACAATTGCACTTGGTCAGCTCAAGCTATAGGAGGGTGAATGATTCATTCACCATTTACACCACTAGACTGCTTCAAGGTGTGGAACATGTTAGAATCTCAAATAATGAAAAGGAATTGATAAAGAAGTTTGGAGCTTTGTTAATACAGTTCCCCACTTTCTCCTACATCAGGATAGATGGGTCCCAAAGAGCTCCCTACAGACTTCCCAGGTATCCCACAGACCATATCATACTCCTGGAGGTCACAAGGAAAATATGTGACTTTGATGCTATAGTGAAGTAGGATAAACACAAGACTGGGTTTGGTAATGACTTCCCTCTTAGGGTAGGCAGAAATGAAGCATTTCCTTCCATCACTTTAGCACATTCTTATGACGATGAAATGAGTGCCTTGGGCTTGTCTTTCCACTCCAAAAGTCCTAGATTTGATAGAACTGGTGAGGCACAAAAGAGGGCCAGTAGAGAGTTCAACCATAAAGATCATATAGAAGAACATTGGGCTAATTATAGGGATGAGTTTGAGGTTAGAAGGAATAAATTCTCTAGGCTACCAGTTAATTTGATTAGCTTGTACAATGCCAAAGTCATACCCAATCAAATTGATGATGATGGGGATGTGATCCAGAACCATGATTATGAATTTTTCAAGGAAAAAAAAGTAGGAGAGATTGATTGGCTAGAAGAAGAGAAAACGGAGTTGGAACAAATCACAACTTTTATTCTCAAGTACACTAGATTGTGGATCAAACACAAGATTTGGGAGCTAGATAGTAAAGACACTCAGTACATGTATGACTTGATGGGAGATTTGGAGTCCCATTCCACCTCTGAGGAGACTAAACAAGATCCTAAAGGTATGGGTAAGGTAGATTCTCCATTTAAGATCAAAATAAAAGGTGCCCAAGCAGAATCAGAGGTAGAAAAGAAGAGAAAGCCCATAGCTAAAAATAGGAAGAATATTTCCAAGAAAGATAAGCCTGTTGTTGAAGATGAACCTGATGAAGAAGAGGAAAAAGATAGTGCCCCTATATCAAAAAGAAGGAGAGTAACAAGAAATTCAAAGAAGGATGAACCCTCCAAGGGAGAAAGAGGAGCAGGACCTCAAGTTGTGAATGTGGAGAGTTCTGGGAGAGGATGCAAGTCTATACTAGAAGATCAAGAACTCCCTCTCCAAAGGACAGTGAACAAAAAGAGAATTTTTTTGTGTCTTTCCTTGTTGTGGAACAATAGAAGGATTCCCCTCCTCTTCATGAGTCCCATGATGAACAAAATGAGTCCAAAGATGTAGAGGATAGTGACCATCAAGATGAGGATGCAGGTGGATTCAAGGAGGGAAAAATCCATAGTGTTGAGGCAGAGATAGAAAGAATCTTGTAGTCCGCCTTAGTGATATATGAGGAATCACCTGATGGTGATGAATGAGATAAGTCATCTAAGAAATCAGAGATACCTATGAAGACCCCTTCACCAGTGCATAAGGAAGAGGAACATAATACAAAAAAGGATGGAAATCCAGAAGAAAGGAAAGAAGATGAGGAAGAAAAGGAAGATAAATTTAAATAAGTTTCTATTGAGCAGAACTTGGATATGGACTCCTCTAAAGATCAAGAGGATGAAGATAAGCAAGGTGAGTAGTAGTTAGATCGTACTGCTCCTAGTTGGCTCAATGAAAGATTGTTGTGTAAGAAGATTGTTGTGCATGAAGCTCCTCCCAACTGGGATGAACTGTTGGCCAATATTGGAAAGAGGAAAACAAAGAAGAAGGCTAAGGTGATTTCCAAAATTACCAAGGATGAGGCTAATAATAGGATTATTCACATAGCCACTCTTGTAGTAGATAAAGGAAAAGGTGAGATAGATCCTCAGGATTATAGTATTCAGACTTTAAATTTGGGACCTACAAGTAAAGATCAAGAGAAGGAAGAATTCCAAGAATCCTCTAAAGCTATTTTAAGAAGGTTGGACAATGAAACAATAGAGAAGGAGAAGCTATAGAAACAACTAAATGATATGTATAATTATGTGTAGCATTTGATGAAACCCTTGTAGTCAGTAGGAAGTGAGGGAATTCCCCCTAAAGGCTTGTTACCTAAGGATGCATTCAATGAACATGAAAGGATGAATATCTCAACTTAGGTCACACTTGATTGGTTAGATGGGGTGGGAACTAGAGGATATGGTGCAATCAAAGAAATCCTATCAACTGCAAGAGATGCTCACAAGTCAGTGGAGTGGTTGAAGAATGTGTTAGCTCAAGACAAGGAAGATGTTGATCTATTGCTACAAAAAATCAAGCCCATCATAGAGTAAACTGAAGAAAAGTTGGTAAGTGATGAAATCCTCCCCTCTTAGAAGGTTTCAGAAACTTGGGAATGGTATGAGGCCTTACAGTTCAGTCAGAGGGTGTTGAATGTTAGAATCCAAGATCACCTGCATGCAAGATGGATACCTATCACATGCAAAAGACATGAAGAACCAAAAATAATGTTCTGTAAACCTCAAAGTGTAAATACATTAAGAGAATAAATGATTACAAAAGAGATCAATCCTTATGAAGGAGATCAAGAAACCCTAAATGAAACCCTAGTGTGCACACTTAATAATTAATAATTAATTAATTATTAATGTGCCTAAGTTTAGCTTAAGTAATAAAGAGGAATAAGTGACTTAATTAATTAATCAATATGATATAATTAATTCAGCACAATAACTTATTACTCTAACACCCTCTTTTAAGATGAACTTAGGAAGAAGCTAAAACACTAGAATAAGATGCATGAAAACAAAGATGGGTCCCGAAACTAGGCCTGATCAGGTACCCATTTACAAATGCAAGAAAGAGTAAGAGAAGGAAAAACCCCCCTTACAATGAGATGACATGCTGCAAAGAAGCATTGGAAGAACTCTATAGAGTAACACTAGAGCCAAAATCTGGCAAGCAAGGAAAGATATTTCTATCTACTACTGAAACCGGATGAGAGTCACTGATTGACTAAGGAATCATGAAAAAAGTGACAGCAGACCCAATGCCTCGGAACACTCAAAAACTCCAAATGGGAACAACCCTAGAATCTATGAAGCAGCAAGAAATTATTGAATGATGTATTACTGAAAATGAAGTGCAAAGATACAAGATGCACTCTCCCAACTGCCAAAACATCCAAGTAATTTCCAAACAACCCATCATGACAAATCTGGATAAGTGATAAACCTAGGATAGATATACAAAAAGTGCATGGACAGCAACCTAGAGCTCCTCAATACCTTTCCAATGCTTCAAACAAGGCGAGAAACGAAGATCGTGGAAAAAAGTTATGAGCTCGGAAGTATAAAAAGTACATTTGACTTCAAACAAAAATAAATGCAGTAAAACAGAAAAATACCATAAAATAAACTACACCAAATGAAAGTGCTCGGAACCAGCTTTCGGCAATATCTTGTTTGCCCGATTTTGATGTACCGTATGCCCAAGTTATGACCAAAAGAAAAAAACCTACTCTTTTAGGGAAAATTAGGGCTAGGAGGGCAAAGAGGGCCGGTCGTACGCTGACATCATGCTGATGTTATCAATTCGTGAGCTTAAAATTTACGGCCATCTAGCCATCAGGGCAAAAAACACCCCCCCTTATTGGAATTTTTTTCGCCAATCAGTATATGCTGGAGCCCATCAGAATATTCCTTGCACAGTTGACGAAATATTCTCAGTGCACGGAATATTCTGCAGAGTTGGAAAGCTGCTGGGGCTGGGCACAGGCCCGTGGTCTTCCATAGGACCTTGCCTTGGCAGAAGGGCCTAGTGGGGGCTGACTGTGGTGGGTGGCATATGGGCGGGCATTGCCGCCTGTGGTGGTGGACTGGCGGTCGCTTGGTGGCCACCCAGTGGCCGCCTGGTGGCGGATCTCGTTATAACTAGAGGCACTGGTGTGAGATTAAAAAAAACATGCTTTTTGAACTTTTTTTTATTTTTGAGCCTTGGACTGCATGCTAGGGAGGTCATACGGCCCCTCTGAATTTTTTTTTTGCCTCCCAGATCAACAACACCTAAATGGATGATTTGACAGGCATTTCTAGGGTTTTGGGACATTGCGAACGTGATGGAGACGTCCATTTGAGCCATAGTGTCCCGAAAAAATGGCTACCCCTAGATCTTGTAGAAAAGATTCCTGTGGAAACCCTTGCACTTGAAACTCACAAAGAGGCCATATCTTTAGATCACGAACAAGTAGCTACAGGTCTGGAGCTCTGATACCATGTTAGAATCTAAGATCACCTACATTCAAGATAGATCCTTGTCACATGCAAAAGATATTAAGAACCAAAAACAATGTTCTGTAAACCTCAAAGTGTAAATGCATTAAGAGAATCAATGATTACAAAAGAGATCAATCCTTATGAAGGATATCAAGAAACCTAAATGAAACCCTAGTGTGCACACTTAATAATTAATAATTAATTAATTATTAATGTGCCTAAGTTTAGCTTAAGTAATAAAGAGGAATGAGTGACTTAATTAATTAATCAATATGATATAATTAATTAAGCATAATAACTTATTACTCTAACATTGAAGAAGATCCATAAGCAGGAAAAACAAATAGAAGGATCCATGACTAATATATATAATAAATGTATTTCTTTTTTTTAAGTCATGACTGGTAGGAATAGGTTTGCATCGAGGCATCTCAACTTTGAATTATTAAGGAAATGATGGCATGATGTTTATTTCCCAATTGATGATGGGCCAATCATAGTTCACCATTTGGATGATGCGGCCACATATATTGTAGTCATGGAGAACCACTAAACCCTAAAGGTGGAATGGGATTAAAAAAACAAGAAAGCAAGGGAAGATATTAAATCTATTGAAAGGAAGTTTAAAATATTAATTATTCCACCTTTGACCGACTTGGAGAAGACTTTCTTGATGGTGCAAGATAAAGTGGGGTGAGATAAAGACAAGGGGAAAAGGATTTAATGCAAGGCTTCATCAAAATTTGTGCTTCCCCATTGTTCCTTCTTCATTCTTCACATGTATTGGACCAAGCTATATTGGAGAACCCATGCCAACCTAAATGATTTCAAGCATTTAATGCAAATATTCTTTTATTCTAGAACTATCTTGGTTGACCTTGTTTTGGGGCCAATTTGTCTTGTAACCCTATTTGGGCCTACATAGCATGTAATTTATATAAATAGGGAATTCTGCCTCATTTGTAAGGGCTAGATGATTAGACTTTGAAGCAAGTTAAGTGATAGAGCAAGAGATTAGTGCAAGGAGTTAGTTCATTTTGAAGCAAGTGTTGTAATACAAAACACTAGAATTGTTACTATTATTGGGTGATTCAATACAATTGAATACATTGTGCTTTGGTGAATTCTCTTGCGTTGATTTATCTTGCATTGTTCTTGTTGTTCCATATTTTGAAATTTCTCAGATAATATATGTTAGATTTGGAATTAGAAATGATTCAATGGTGTTTATGGTTTGATGCTTGAAGTATTTGCAGCAATCCCTAGTCCATACTTTTTGTAGCTGGCTGATTGTGAGTTGCTTTGTAAAGTTAGCCTGGACCTCATACATTCATTATGCTTAGTTCAATCATGAACATTTTTCATTTCAATTTCAATAGGGTTATTCTAGATGAATGTTCATGATCCAAAAATATTTAATGCCTTAGAACATTGCACTATTTTTGTAAGATTGCAAGTTCATCCGGGTTAAGCAGGAATTAGTTTCTTTGAGATTGGTCCATTTCAAGTGTTTCATCATTTGCATTGTTAATCTTAGGAGTAGTTCTAATCTTAGGAATATCTCTCAATACCTTATCTTTTTCTATTTCTTTTATCATTTGGGTTAGATTTAGGATTTGAAGTATCACCATATTGCAAGATCCGATAAGTTTTAGATTCCAGTATTTGTTTGTAGTAAGGTCCCTTTGTGATTACCATCATTTTCACATCATCACTGGGTTGTCTTTTTCATTTTCAAGACCTAACATTAGAGACCTTTCAAGAGAGATAGGATACTTGTATCTTGTTTGATTTGTTGCTATGTAGAAAATACTATCAACACTTACCTCTATCCCAAGAAAATATCTCATGAGCCCCAAATCATTCATATCAAATTATCTTTCCATGGCTGGCTTGAATGAGTTAATTGACATGTTACTTGTGAATATCAAATCATCTCAATACAAGCACACTATCAAGATTCCTCCTTTATCATTCACTTTGATATACAAATTTGGTTCATTGGGCCACACTTGCTAAACCCATTATTCACAAAATAAGAGTATATCCTATTGTACCAAGCTCGAGGGGCTTGTTTCAAACCGTATAGTGCCTTTTTTCAGTTTTTATACCTTATGTTCTCCTCCCAAAACTTCATAGCTGGGTGGATTTTTTATATACACTTCTTCTAAAATGTCATTCAAGAATGTTGATTTAGTGTCCATTTGGTAAACCTCCAATTGTTTTGAGCTGCTATAGATAAGTCCATTCTAATGGTATCCAATCTTTCCATAGGAGTGAATGTTTCATTGTAGTCTATTCCTAGTTGTTGTGTGAAGCCTTTAGCTACTAGTCTTTCCTTGTGTTTCTCTACTTTTCCATCAAAATTATACTTTGTTTTGTAGACCCATTTAACTCCAATGAAAGCCTTTCCTTTAGGAAGCTCTACTAGATCCCATGTTTGATTCTTTTCTATTGAAGGAATTTATTCATCTGTGGTTGTAATCCAATTGTCATCTTTAATGGCATCTGCAAAATAAATTGGATCAACTTGTGTTAAGAATGCAAAATTAGAGCATAAATCATCATTTTTAGCCTCTTGTATTTCATCATAAATATCTCTTATACTACATGTATTCTTTGAAGTGTTTATTGACCTTGATCTTAGTGATGCAAGTGTTGGATTAGAAGACTCACAACTGTTATTACTTGCTGCGGTAGTTGGATTTGTAGTGATAGGTTCCTTAGAAAGTGTTGTAGGAACATTTTCTTCTGTAGTAGGATTCATAAATTGATTTTCATTCTCTTCATTCTCTTGTGGAACACTCTAGCTGCAATTGTAGTTGTTTTGTCTATGCTTCCATCCCACACTTCTTTATCAATCTCAACATCACATCTTATTATCGCCCTCTTTGTGATAGGATTGTATAACTTATATGCCTTGGAATGTTCACTATATCCCACAAATATACACTATTCTCCTCTATCATCTAGTTTCTTTCTCAACTCTTGAGGTATCAAGGAGTATGCTACACATAAAAATATTCTCAAATGTGCTATATTGTGCTTCCTTTTTCTCCAAGATTCTTCTAATGTTTTATTTATCACTACTTTTTTGGACATCTATTTAAAATGTATACCAAACATGCAACCACTTCAGCCCAATACTCATTTGGTAGATGTTTTACTTTTATCATACTTTGTGCCACATCCATAATTATTCTATTCTTTCTCTCATCTACTCCATTTTGTTGAGGAGTACACCTTTATTGAAATTATTTCTTTGTGCCATTTTTTTCAAAAATTTTAAAACTCATTGGATATGTATTCACCACCTTGATTGGTTCTCAATTTTTTGATATAGTATCCACTTTCTTTCTCAAATTTTTCCTTGAACTCTTTAAAAAATAAAAAAAAACATCTAATTTGTTTTTCAAGAAATAAATCCATACTTTCTTGTTGAAATTGTCAATAAATGTCAAGAAATAAAGTCTTCAACTTATGGATAGTTTTTGCATAGGTCCACAAAGGTCTGAATGCACTATCTCAAGTGGATGGTTTTCCCTATAAGACTCTCCAAATGGAATTTTTTACCTATGTTTCTTTTCCAATATGCAACTCTCACATGTTGTCTTAAGTGGCTCTATTGGTGGCAATCTATATACCATTCTTTTCTTATATAATAGTTGTAACCCTCTGAAGTTTAAATTCCCAAGTCTTAATTTCCATAGACAAGATTCATTTTTGTATGAAGCTTTGAAAGCTAACTCAACAACCTTTTACAATCCTTGTGGATGTAAGAATAGTTCTCTTTGAATTCTAAGTGGAACATCCTATTTTTTGTCATTTCAACTTTTGCAATTAGCCTATTGCTTGGTTTCTTATGTAGAATCACACATTCACCATTTTCAAATTATATTCTATATCCTTTTTGCACTAGTTTTCCAATTCTTATAAGATTGTGTTGCAATCCAGGAACATAGTATACATCATGAATAGTCTTCTCCTCACCTTGCTTAGTTCTTATGTTAATTGAAACTTTTCCCCTGAAACATCATGATCATTCCCCAATTTTACTTCTAATTTTACCTAATCATCCATTGTTGCAAAAATATTCTTACTCCCACTCATGTGATTACTACAACAACTATCTAAGAACCATACCTATTTGGAACTCTCTTGTGCTACATTGCATGTTATCTACATGGTGTTTCATTCACTAGTGTTGGGTTGGTTTTCATTTGTAAAATGTGCCTTTTGCTTATTCATGTCATATTTCTTTTTCCTACATTATGATGAAAAATGCCCAAATTTATTGCAATAATGACATTGGATGTTGAATTTATCATACCTTTCTCCTTGGTGATGGCTATGGGAATGGCTGCTCCCCCTTCCTCTTGTTGGTGTAGAATGAGCATGTGGGCTTGATGTTGGTCTTCTACTTTCAAATTGTGCCATTGAATATTGAATTCATTCTCCAATAATGATTTCCCTGCTCAATCTAGTCTTTTCTCATGTGCTAAGAGTGATCCCATTAATTCATCTACTGATAGTTGAGTTAGATCTTTGGATTCCTCAATGGCTACTACAACTGAATCAAGCTTTGTAGGGAGGATTCTAAGTATTTTCTCTACAACTATTTGATCTCAAATGGTTTCTCCCTATGATCTAATCTAATTTACTTTTACCATTGCATGAGTGAAGAATGAATCTATTGAATCTAAGTCCTTCATTTGCAATTTTTAAAAATCCCTTGTAAGAATTTGTAATTTTTTCCATTTTTACCTTGCATTTGCCTTGGTATGTTGTTTACGAGCTTTCCTATCCCTGTTTTAATCTTGTGGAAGCTACTAATTTTGGAAAAATTAGTTCCTCCATTGCCTGCTAAATAAAAAAAATGCTTTGGCATCCTTCTTATTTTCTTTCAACAAATCCTTCTCAGCTTGTGAAAGAGCTTGATATGCTTGTTGGTATACTAGTTTCTAATGGAACCCATTTTCAGCCAAGTCCCAAACATCCTAGGAGGAAAATAGGATTTTCATTTTTATACTCCAAAATTCATAATTTTTGCCATTAAAAATTGGGATCAGGCATTGTGAAATGATTCCACTTGTTCTTACCATGATTTTTCAAAAATAAAAAACTTGCTTCTCCTTGCTACTTGATATTCCTCTATTTCCTTTTCCAATCTCTAAAATTTTCTAAAAAATGTGTTTCATACAATCTTTGTATATCACAAATTACATTTTATGCAATCTGCAATGCCTTTAATTCTTCTTGTGGTTTGATCCGTGATCTTTTTCCACATGTGACAAATTTTTCTTTGGCTACTGCAAGTTCTCTTTTATCAGTGTGGTCTCCCCTTTCAAATTCCTCTGTACTTTTAATATAGTCTTCAAAAATAATAATGTGCCCTTTCTCACACCTTCCCTTAATTCCTTAGGCTAGAAAAACCTTCCTCCTCTCTTCACACACCTCTCACAGGCTATCCTCTTTCCATTCTACCCCAATGCTTCTTCGATACTAGTTTGTTGGAATGTAGAGAGGTTGAAAAAACAAACCATAGATTATGAAAAACAAACAAAGAACCAATTTAAGTAAAAATATTAACACAAAACAAAGTTTTCATTAAATTCCTATTGAAAATAGAGAGCTACAAGTGCTATTTCTATTCATACATCCATCCATCCATAATAGAGTATCTTCCCTAATTTTTTTTTTTTTTAAAAGAGCTTATTTTCAAGTATTAGATGAAGCTTCCAGAATATGCCAAAGAAAGAAGAGTCTAGATACATTAAAGAAGAAATAAGTAAAAAGAAATAATAGTGGTTGGCAGAGAGGATGAGCTAGGGAAGATTAAACAAGTTGAGCTAGAGGACCACGTATGCCAACATGAATGTTATCCCTTGTTATAGAAACACTTTATCTCCTCCTCCCTACTTCTAATTTTATCAATCACTTGCTTGAAGTTAAATTTAGAATTACTAGTTTCCCTTTGAATTTTTACAACCTCTCTACATGTTGCATTGCTTTTGAATATTTCCATTCCACCAAGCCACTCTTTTCCGAAATTGCAAGGCCCGATGGAAAAAAATTGTGGAACATAAACATCTCTATATTACTTCAACAAGGCTAGTGATACACTGAAAATGCAGGGTGACTTCCTATCAAGATTGGAATACCCTTTCACTTCTTTCATCCACTAGAATTTATCAAGAGTGAGATAGTGTTTCACTTCTTCCATCCATTTCTTCTCATCAAAATTCCACATACTTATAGGTCGAGCTTTTCTATCTGGAGATGGACCAAATCTACTCAGAAATATATAACTATATGACCGGATTAAACCTCCCTTGGAACTGTTCCACCCAGTTTTTGTTGGATGTTCTGGATGTGTTGCTAATATGTGGTTGTCATTGATGTCAACACTATTAACATTTGGTGTATTGAAGATTGTATATGTCGAGGATATTGAGAAAATTGTAAAAGATAGTGTTCTAGTTTCTCAATGGAACTGTGCAAGTCATGAAGGCATCTTGTTCTTTACATTGAAGTTCAGCTGCTATGGACTAAAGGGTTTATTTTTGAGAGTATCTAGATGATCTACCAGAAGTTTTAGAGGTCCACATATTGATTTGATATTTTTTGGTCTAGAAATGTTTTTGTGGTCTCTATTAGTGTTCTTGAGTGAAGTTTGTGTGATTTTGGAAATATCAGTTGTTATGGATGTTTCTCTGTTGTTTCTTTATGTTTTTGGATGTTTCTAGATCATGCTCTATCTCTATAGTACGTCCACATTAATTGGTGTGCTTGTTATCGAAGATATTTTTCTTGTGCATGTTTAGTTTTTCATGTTTCTGGTCGACATGATGATGGTAGCGTGTTGTGGATCTTTGAGGTGAAATTAATTGAAGTCTTTTTGTGTTGGACATATTAATTTGGGTCTCCACTATGTTGTGGCCAATCTTGGTGGATTCATATTAAAAAACTATTTGTAAATTTGGGACCACATTGCAAATATGTTTTATTTTCTTGGCCGACTAAGTTGTTGATGAAACCTCATGTAGCAGATATATAAGAGCAATTTCTTGATCGGTGAAAAGTGTGCTTCATGTGCTGGGTGTTCTCCTATGTGTGTATGTGTGAATATCATTTGATTAAAGAGTAGAGTGTGAAGAAGATTGAGCAAAGTGTGATGTAGTTTGAGTGAAAAAGTGAAGGAGTTTTCTATGCTTAATTGGAACTGTAATCAAGCTTGTGCATAAGCTATTTTCTTAGTTCATACCCTCCAGTTTTTAATCCTATTTTGTATTGTTGGGTAGTGAGCTCCTTCTATAATTGAGCAGTGAGCTCTAGGAAGTGTGCTTGAATGTAGGTGCATTCCCCTTGATTGATTTCATTATAATTTTAATAGGGTATAATCTTGTGAACTAACATCAACTGTGGTTTTTCCCGTAATAGGGTTTCCATGTAAAAAATATTTGGTGTTCTCTGTCTCTCTAATGTGTTAATTATTTATGGTTAATTGGTTTTTCATCAAATCTGAGATTAGGTTAAGTAAAGTTTGAAAAGTTTATCATTTTGAGACAATTGATTCCCCCCTCTCAGTTGTTTGTCCTTGTTTTCCCAACACTTGGTATCAGAGCAAGTTCCTCTAAAGTAGTCTAAAAGCTTGAGGTGATCTGAGATGGCAACATTCAAGAAGGATAGTTCAAGATTCGATGGAACTAACTACTCACTATGGAAATTTAGGATGCAATGTCACCTAAGGTGTATTCGTGAAGCCTACTAGAAGATTACAAAAAATACATATGTTATTCCTTGGAATGGTCCCTCCACTGCTAATGAGATCAAAGATACTGAAAACAATATTAGGGCTATTGAATCTTTGTTGAGTGCTCTGATAGATTCAGAGATGGAAAATTTGGTAGGACTACAGACAACTCATGAGATTTGGATGAAGCTGGAAACTTTGTATGAATGAGATGCACAGGTGAAGATGGCTAAGCTACAAAGTTTAAAAGGAAAGTATAAGAATTTGAAGATGGGTGAAGATGACAATATCACTTTTTTTATGGAAGGAGATGAAATAGTGATGGGTATTACATGTGCCTATGGTTCTTTGGATGAGGATGAAATTGTGGCTAAGATAATCAGATCCTTTCCTCCCTCCTACAAAGTGAAGGATGATGCCATTGAAGAGTTTAGATCAGTAACAAAGATGTCAAGAGACACGCTGGTTGGTAAGCTTGATGCTTTTGAATTAAGTGAATTTGGTGAATCTATTCCAAAAACTAAATCAACATTCAAGGCTATTGAATCTATAAGTAACAATAAAAAATATGGTTTGGGAGAATGCTCTAGAAAGATATCCAAGTATGATGAAGAACTAAAACAACTTGAAGATAAAGAAAGAGAGGTATAAGAATTGGAAGCACTGATTGTAAATAAAGAAGGTATATGAAAGGTAAGTATGAAGGAGTGTTACCTATTAAATGTTTTTCATGCAGTAAAATAGGTCATTTTGCATCAAGATGTCCTCAAAGAGTTCCTAGATCTAAGCCTAACAAGTCTAGATTCCAAAAAAAATGTTACTTTGCTAAAGGAGTGATTGATGATGAGTCTGATAAAGATAATGGAAATGAAGATGAATGGGTTTTCATTGCTACCATTGAAAATAATCCTATGGCTACTAAATCTACTAAAGATGAGAAATCTCTTGCAGCCCAAGTTGAAGAAAAGGATGAGTGGGTTATTGATAGTGGATGCTCACATCATATGAATGGTGATAAAAACAAATTTTTAATTCTAGAAAAGCATGATGATGGTGTTGTAATATTTGGAGACAATAATGCCGATGTGATTCATGACAGAGGTTCTATTTGTCTTTGTGGTAAGGATAACACTGATGATGTTCTTTATGTTGAAGGCTTGAAGCACAATATTTTGAGTGTTGGATAGATGGTGGGAAAAGGCTATGATCTACAATTCAAAGATGGAAGATGCAAGATACATGGAAGTTCTAGCAATATGATTGCTACAAGTAAATAAACAAAAGGTAATATTTTTCACCTGAATATTGCTAGTGGGAGTTGTTTAGTAAGCTGGTTGTGGCATAGGAGGTTGTGTCATGTAAATTTTGAAAACATTGTCAAGGTAAGTTCCACTCAAGCAGTATGAGATCTACCTAAGTTATTAAAGCCTGCTAACACAATTTGTAAGGAATGTTAGATGGGTAAACTAACTAGAGTCTCCTTCCAAAGAAAAAAATTTCATTCAAATGACTTGTTGGAGATGCTACATACTAACTTTTGTGGTCCCTCCAGAGTTAGAAGTATTCATGGAGAAAGGTACTTTATGTTTATTATTGATGATTACTCTAGAATGATATGGGTTTCCTTCTTAAGATAAAAATGAAAAGCACTGGAAAAGTTCAAAAGTTTCAAGGCTATGGAAGAGAATGAGAAATGTCTAAAAATCAAGTGTCTAAGATCTAACCGAGGTGGTGAATTCATCTCCAAGGAGTTCAACTATTTTTGTGAAGAACATGGAATCAGAAGATAGTTATCTTCTCCTTGAACCCCTCAATAGAATGGAGTTGTAGAAAGAAAGAATAGAACAATTTTGGATGCTGCTAGAACAATGATGATAGAAGGAAATGTGCCAAGCACTACTGTGTATACTTTAAATCGAGTAAATGTTAATGGAAATTATAGTAAGACCCCTTTTGAGCTATGGTTTGGTTACAAGCCTACTATTAAATATTTCAAGATCTTTGGAAGCAAATGTTATATGAAGAGAGATGATGATATATGCAAGTTTGATGCAAGAAGCAATGAAGGAATCTTTTTAGGTTACTCTACTAAAAGAAATACCTACAAATGTTATAAAAGAATACTAAGAAAGATGGTTGAGAGCGCAAATGTTAGAGTTGATGAGGATTTTGCTAAATCATCTAGATACTATGGATATGATTCAAATGAAGACAATACAAAAGAAAGGAAAAATGCTCAGACATGAAATCTACTTTAGATTATTCCATATGTTTCACTAAAGCAACCTCAATTCATTCTGGTAAACCGAGTAAGTCAGGAAGCACAGAAAAGTGCAAGTGTAGAAGAAAGAATAGAAGAACTAGCAGTTAATTCCCAAAAATCCAAGGTATGTAAAGCTAAATCATTCCGAAAGTCAAATTATAGGAGATAAGAATAAAGGAGTGAAAACTAGAAGGAAGATTGTAGAAGAGTACTATTTGATTTCCAAGATTGAACCTAAAAATGTCATTGAAGCCTACCAAGATGAACACTGGATGGAAGCTATGAAGGAAGAGTTGACACAAATTGAAAATAATGACACATGCATACTGGTTTCCAGGCCTAAAGACAAAAATGTGATTGGTACTAAATGGGTGTTTCAAAACAAGTTGAATGAACAAGATGAAGTAGTCCAGAATAAAGCAAGTTTGGTATGTAAAGGGTATTCTCAGATGGAAGGTGTTGATTTTGAAGAAACGTTTTCCCCTGTTGTTAGAATCGAAGCTGTTACATTATTTCTTGCTTATGTTGCATAAAAAAAATATAAAGTCTATTAGATGGATGTGAAGTTGGCATTTTTGAATGGAGAACTAGAAGAAGTATACATTGAACAACTAGATGGATTCCAGGTAACTAACACAGAAGACATGGTTTATCACTTGAAGAAAGCTTTATATGGACTTAGGCAAGCCCCCAGAGCCTAGTATGCTAGATTGGAAAAATACTTACTAAAGCTTGGATTCACTAAAGGTATTGTTGATAGCAACTTATATTTCAAATTGGATCATGATAAAGAGTTAATTATAGAAGTCTTTATTGATGACATCATTTTTTGAGGAGATGACAATCTATGTATTAAGTTTGCTGATGAGATGAAGGATGAATTTGAGATGAGTATGATTAGAGAGATGAAATTATTTCTAGGATTGAAAGTTACTCAGTTAGACAAGGGAATTTTCATATGTGAGAGAGCTACTGAAGAAATTTGGGATGGAAGAATCAAATCCTATTTGTACTCCCATGGTGACCAAATGTAAGCTAACACAAAATCATGATTCTCCTAAGGTGAATCAAACTAGATACAGGTCAATGATTTGTGGATTTCTTTATTTAACCCAGACTAGACCAAATATTATGAATGTTGTATGTATGGTTGCTAGATTTTAGGCTGATCCAAAAGAATCACACGTGACTACTGTCAAGAAAATCTTCAGATGTCTAAAAGAAATAGTTGACTTTGGACTTTGGTATCCAAAGGATGATGATCTCACTTTTAATGGACATAGTGATGCGGATTGAGCTAGAGATGTAGATGACAAGAAAAGTACTAGTAGTGGTGCTTTCTTCCTAGGGAAGAAGTTGGTGTCTTGGTTGAGCAAAAAGCAGAATTCCATTTCTCTATCTACTGCTGAAGCAGAATATATTGCTACTCCAAATAATTGTACTCAAGTAATATGGATGAAACAAAATTTGAAAGATATTAGGGTGGTATAAATATATTGTGACAATTCAAGTGCAATAAATATTTCAAAGAATCTAGTGTTGCACTCTAACACTAAATAGGTATCAATCAAGTTTCACTTCCTCAGGGAGAGTGAATGAGAAAGAAGTCAGATTGGAGTATGTGCCTACCAAAGAACACATTGCAGACATCTTTACTAAGTTGTTTCCAAAGGATACTTGTGAGTATCTCAGAGGAATGCTAGGGGTAATTACCCCTCTTGATAAGAATTAAGATATGCATTTACTTGCATCAATCCATGAGCTACATTTATATATTCTGATCTAGATTGATATTTTTGTGGCTGCTACTCAGGGTGAGTAGTTAGATGTGTAGATATGTGGTTTAGAGCGCATATATGGAAAGGTCATGGTTACCTTTGTAATTGATGTCAAAGGGGGAGAAGTGTAATGTGAATGATATTTTTAAGGGTTGAAAAGAAATTGAGGAGAAGAGTCAGAACCAAAGGGAAAGCAAGTGTGTTGGGTTGATGGTATTTTACACATCATGTGTTGCCATCAATTCCGAAGGGTGAGATTGTTGGATGTTGTGGATGTGTTGCTGATATGTGGTTGTCATTGATGTCAACACTATTAACATTTGGTGTATTGAAGACTATATATGTCGAAGATATTGAGAAAATTGTAAAAAAAAGTGTTCCAAGTTCTTAGTGGAACTGTGTAGGTCATAAAGGCATCTTGTTCTTTATGTTGAAGTTAAGTTGTGGAATAAAGGGTTTATTCTTGAGAGTATCTAGATCATCTACTAGAAGTTTTATAGGTTTTTGTATTGATTTGATCATGTTGTGGTCCGATAGTGTTTTTGTGGTCTATGTCAGTGTTCCTGAGTGAAGTTTGTGTGATTTTAGAAATAATAGTTTTTGTAGATGTTTCTTTGATGTTTCTTGATATTTTGGATGTTTCTAGATTGAGCTCTATCTTTGTAGTATGTCCACATTAATCAGTGTGCTCATGGTCGAAGAACTTTTTCTTGTGCATGTTTAGTTTTTCATGTTTTTGGCTGACGTGATGATGGTAGCATGTTATGGATCTTAGAGGTGAAATTAATTGAAGTATTTTTGTGTTGGAGATATTAATTTGGGTCTCCACTATGTTGTGGATGACCTTGGTGGATTCACATTAAAAATTTATTTGTAAATTTGGGCAAAAATTGAAAATATGTTTTATTTTCGTGGCCGACTATGTTGTTGATGAAACATCATGAAGTAGATATATAAGAGCAATTGATTCATTGGTGCAAATTTTTATTTTTTTGTTGGGTGTGCTCCTATGTGTGTATGTGCGAATATCATTGAATTGTAGAGCAGAGTGTGAAGAAGATCGAGTGAAGTGTGAAGTAGTTTAAATGAAAAAGTGAAGGAGTTTCCTATGCTTAATTGAAACTTTAATCAGGCTTGTGCGTAATCTATTTTCTCAATTCATACCCTCTGGATTTAAATCCTATTCTATATTGGCAGGCAGTGAGCCCCTTTTGTAATTGAGAAGTGAACTCTAGGTAGTGTGCCTGAATGCATGTGCATTCCCCTTGATTGATTTCATTATACTCTTAATAGGATATAATCTTGTGGACTAACATCCACCGTGGTTTTTCCCCTAACAAGGTTTTCACGTAAAAAATATTGGTGTTCTCTATCGCTCTAATGTGTTAATTGTTTATGGTTTATTGCTTTTTCATTAGATCTGAGATTAAGTTAAGTTTGAAAATTTTATCATTCTGAGACAACTAATTCCCCCCCTGCTCTCAGTTGTTTGTCCTTGTTTTTCTAATAGTTTTGGTGGGGAGGTTATATTTTCAAGTTCCAAACCAAATGGTAGAAGATAATAACTTGAATGGGAAGGAATGAAAAATTAGTGTCACATTCTTGTTTGATATGTAAATACAACAATTCCATGGTATTCAAATGGGCCCATATTGATATTTAGTAAAATATCATAAAGTTAACAGTTGTATTTTAAATAGAAAATAAATGAAGTGTTTGATAATGACATAGAATTTATTAAATTTTGTAATATTGTATTGTATTATTAGAATTTTGGTTTTCCCATAGTGTGAATGAGGATCAACTCTCTGTCACTCCCTCTTTCATGACCATTCCTTTTATCATTTATAAAAAGGATTTACTATACAAGATAATAAATTCAATGAAGATAAAATGAATATGATAGGGTTGACTAGAAAAATTGAATGCCAACTTGATATAAAAATTATTTGGCATTCACACAAGTTATTCACATGTACCAGTAATAATAATATGTAGAAACATACTTGAAGGGAATGGTTGATGGATATATTCTATATTGATAATTAGAAATTGCTTTATATTAGGTTGAATGAATTAGCTACAAACATTTGTTTCCAAATCATCCACAAGAATACTTATGGATACCATTCATCTAGGTTTTTTTTTTTTCCTTTTTACATAGTCAACACAACTCCAAACAATAAAATATCCAAATCATAAAAAAAAAACCATCATTTAAGAAACATCAATAAATATGTCCAATCTTCATCCATGATCAAATCTACATCAATGGCTTGTACATGATCCCAATATGATTTCTTGTAAGGTTGTCCATTGGGTGAGGATCCGAAAGAGGTGAGACACATACACAAATAGCTAGTATGCACACATGCTCACATGCAAGTGGCTAAGGGAATGTCATGCCATGGTCGGGCTTCCCATCAAAAACCATACCAAATTTATACTCCCTGATAAATTTAATAAGGCACCATGCAAAAATGAACTTCGAGCTTCATGAGACATGAAAAACTTTGTATTCTTGGAGCTCATGAAAAATGACCTTCGAGCTTCATGAGGCAAGCAAAACTTCGTATGCTTGGAACTGATGAACAAACAAGATGGCTCCACAAGCATGCAATATGTGTTATGCAAGGTGGCCATATAACTTAAAATGCAAATGCAATGATTAGGAATGTTCAAGGGATTCTTGATTAGTTCATGCAAGGTCTTTAACTTAGGGAACATTGTGCCTAATGTCTCCAAGAGAGGACCAATCAAATAATAAAATATTCACAACTTAGGAGATGCATTGTGTCACATCAAGCCACTAAGAGGAATATAATTTTCTAAGATGAATCACATCCTTGAAGGACATCACACCCAATGTCATCCACGAAGTGCAAAACACATTGTATAAAGTAAGAAGACTACACTTGTATGAACCATGAAAAAGAAAAAAGCACAAGAATAATGCCAATGTATGCCCCCACTTTAAAGAAAATGCTAAACACCATACTATGAGTAATTACTTTAAAGTAGGAAATGATAGATGCAAAAAGTAAAGAAGACATGAGAGCTAGCTTGGAAATCCATATTCCAAGTTATATGTTTTTAAATAAAGCTACATCATGCAAAAAGAAAGGAAAAGAGAGGGGTTGCGACCAAAATGAAACTCCAAGAACATAAGGGATCTATGGATTTGGAGTCAGTATGTTCTTGTTACAATGTTTTTAGAGAGGTCAAAGCTATCATCATTCCCCAACTACACATAGAACTGGAAGAATGACACAAGAGAGCGAAAACAAAGAAAAACCTTTCAGATCAACATGGAAGAAATATGAATGTTTCGATGCCTTGTGTCATCCACAAAAGGAAAACAAAAGACAAATGAAAACATAAAAGGTGAATAGTAAAATATTTATGACAGAGAAGAATGAAGGTAAAAATAGAGGAATACAACAAAGATAGAGATACATCAAACAAAACATCACATGGGATCACATAACACACATGTAATCACATAAAATAAATGTAAAATACTAGTAAGGAAAATGTGAGTCACCCCATGAATAGGTCGTCTGCATCCTGATCATATTCATCATATATAGAAGGTAGAAAACTAGCCAAAGGGACAATAAAAAGTGTTGAACTAGGGTCATCACCAAGTTTAACACTCTTCCTAGAAGTATTATCATTTAAGATCATGAAATAGGAAAAAAAATGTGTTCAATTCATTATGCACTTATTCATAAATCTTAGCAACTTCCTCATCATCATCTAAATCAATCACAATAGGAGGTCGAATGATAATGTCCAAAGAAGGTTTCAAATTTTTTTGTTGTTGTTGCATTCAAGTGTTTTGTTTCTGGGTGGGGTAAGAGTCATCATGTGTTTCTTCATTCAAGTTTGGATTTTTATTTTCTTTGTTTATTTCTTTATGCAACTTGTGAGCAAGGGTGCAACATCTATGCCTATTCTCTCTAGAACTTCAGTTTCTTTTAGTTATGTTTTCAAGTTGCGTTTGTGTAGGAGTAGATTGATCAACCATAGGTTTATTTCCTTCTGTAAGGGGAGGAACAAAAGGAACCATGAGAGGTTGTTCAACCACTTTATCTTTGAATTTGTAAAAAAAAAATATTCTAGGAGGTGTGACGAGATTGTTTACATTATCTCTTGGGAATTTGTAAGAGGTAGGTGAAAGGTCTGTCTTAAGTTGATCTTGGTTATTTGGAATTTCTTTAGGTTCAATTATGGTTTCATCTAGGATGGTGGGTTTAGTGGTGGATTGAGAAACATTTGAGAGGGATAGTTTTGCTATCTTCTTTGCCTTGAAAATTTGATAGGATAGGAAAAATAATTCTTCTTGAGGTTTTATAGGTTCTATAGGCATGGGAAAGAAGAAATATAAAGAAAAATTTCCTTTGGAGGACAACAAGTTAAAGACACTATGACGAATGGTAAATAATTCATTGTCAAAGGGAAACTTTAAGCATTTATGTAGGACCGAAGGAAACACATTCATGGAGCAAAGCCATAGATAGCCTATCTTCACATGGAATTGGTTAGACTGTAGGATAATAGAGAATGATATATCTAATGTTTTGGGTCCTATTTTCAATGTTAAGGTGATTGATCCTATCATAGTGCAAGTGAAACCATTATGCATCTTGATCCATGCTTTTCGTTTATCTTATATATCTTGATATAGTTGATGCAAAAGTAAGAATTCCTTGGTGGTATCATTCTCTCAACATATGTGATATATTAATATCCCATTAGTGGGCTTATCATAGATATGGCCAATTATGTAAACTGAGCCATCGAGCGCATGTTTAAGTGTATCTTGTGAGGAGAAAGAAATCTCAAGAGGCTTTTTAGGTCAGCCCTTATGATGTTTATTTTCAATCAATGCAACCAAACCATCATGAGGATTTTGTTCTTGTTGATCAGTATCCATAGGAATTTGTTGAATTTTATCTATATTCTCATCATCCATATCAATAGTCATCACATCAGTCTTTGCAGTTTTGCTAGCTTTGACGAATGAATTATTGTGTTTAGGCATAGGGTTGGTAAAAAATTTCAAATTTTGGTTGGGAGGGGAAATAGACTTATTTCCTTGATCATTAACACCACCAACAAAAAGATGAACAAAGTCAATGAGGTCTTTGAAAAGATGTTTAAGACACTTGCAATTTTTTGTATCATGTCCATGTTTTCAGTGATAATGGAAATAAGTGTTTGATGATCTAAATTTTAGAGGTAGAGGCTTATTAGGGTAGAGTGTTTTAACGGGAGGTAATGTAATCATCTTTTGTTCTAAAATTTGTGGCATTGTGTTATGAAGGGTATCGGGTAAGGGAGTGAATTGTCATTTCAAGTCTCCATAAATAAAGGGTATCATGACCTTCACAACAGCTACTTGATTATTTACATTTTGAGTTTTTTGTTAAGGGGGATTGAATTGAAGGAAACCTTCATTCTATTTTCAGAAAGGTTGGGGACTGTTTTGATTTGCAGGCTCCAATTTCTCATTATGGCTAGAGGTGGATTTTCTATCTCGAGTACTAATTGAATTTTGATAATCACAGAGAACAATACACAAGTACATAAAGGAGGGGAATTTCATCATGGTAAGCTTATATTGTATCTTACTTTGCATATTTTCTATGAACATCTTCTGAAGATGAGGATCAGGAACCTTGACATTGATTTGGGAATAAAGTGATTGATAGTGTGAGATAAAGTTAGTTATATTTTCTTCTTCTTTTTTCTTGCATCTCATCAAGTCATCCAAGGTCTTCTTAGGAGTCATGTGCACTTGTAAATGATTGAAAAATGTCTCAAAAAGTTCATTGAATGAATGAATTGAGTTGTTTGATTAATGAAGAGAACCATTGCAAGGTAGTATTTTTCAAGGACTTGGGGAAAAGCTTAGCTAGGAGTTTATCATCAAGGAAAAAATAACTACACAAGGCTATATAAGCATTAACATGGCTAGAAGAATCTCCCTTTCCTCCATATTTCTTGAATCTAGGAACCTCTACACCTTGTGGAATTAGTGTTTGCAATATCGCTAAGGACAATGGTCTAATTTTGACATAGTATGTAGGTGGGCCATTTTAATTTTGGTTGATGGTGGAAAATTACTTTTGAAGGGATGAAATAGTCTGCAAGAGTTTATTTATGAGAGGGTCATTGATTGTGTTATGAGATGGAGGAGAAAATGGTGGAGGGGTGTATGTGGTTGAGGGACATGTTAATGTAATGGTTATATGTGGTAAAGTGGTAAGAGATATAATGTGGGATGCTACAAAGGTACTAGTGATGCTAGTGGAAATACCCAAGGAATGAATCACATTACTAGTTGGTTGAATTTTTGTTGTGAATTAAGGATTGGAATAGGTGGGAATTGATGCAATTATTGTGGGAGGAGGAATTATGGATCATCCTTGACTTGTAATATTGCTAGTAGGTAAAGGACAACTAGTGGTTGAATTAAGGTGTTTTCCAAAGATTTGAACTATGTTTTTCACAATGTCAAGTCAATCTTCACTTTCAAGCATGCAATGAATGTTGTCTATAGTGGCTATGGTGGTAGTTGAATTTTTTTCATTTTGCACTTGATGTTGTAAGTTTTCTAGGTCTTCATGAATTTGAATTATGTTTTCTTGTGGTACACTATCATTCCTTGTTTCAACATACATTATGTATACTACTTGAAGGAAAAGAGTTGTTAAGGTTAGTGTCCATACCTAGTGTACTAGTGTCAATAATAGGAGTGAAAGAGCTAGACAATGCAAGCTCTACAATGATTTTTCTATCGCAGGATGACATAATTCTCAAACTTTGTCTCACTATAGTATTAACAATAGGACACTAAATACTCATACAAGGGATACTTAATGCTAAATGAATGAAAATGCAATATAAGAAAAGAATAATGAAATGAATATATGAGAAATTTTGTAAACTAAAATAGAAAGCTATAAATAGCAAACAAAAACTTAGAAACAAAACTTTAAATCCTAAAAAATGTAGTGCAAAATGTACACAGGGACTGATTCGCCAAGGGTGGTGAATGAGTCCCAGTAGGGATTTTAAAAAAAAAAAATTAAAAAAATTTGATTGATTTTTCTTCTCTTTATGTTGTATGATATGAAAACTAAGTGAAAATGCAGATTTTGTTTGATTTTGAGTGAAATGAGATGCAAAGATGCAAGCTAGATGAGATTTCACTAATGCAAAATCAGAGACCCTAGAATTCCAATTAAAAAATGCAATTCCTAATGCAACATCAATGAAAGCAAGACCTAGGATGATGATGGAATCCAAATCAGAAAATGAAATGTTCTAAATGTAGGTTCACCAAATGAAAGGTGGAAAATTGTGCACTTTTCAAGGGTTTAGGACCTGGAATGACAATCTTCACTCTCTGTCATTCAAGGATAACCCTAGAGATCTCAATGCAAAGGAGAAAGAGATATTGCAATAGGGTTGTCCTAGGATATGATTGTAAAGGGTATGTGCAAGATCATCATGGAAAAATTAGGCCCTTAAGTGGCAAAAAATTTAGAAAAATCAAAGTAGGCAACCTGACATAGAAATTTGAATAAGTTATCTATGTTATTTCAAAAATATGTAAGAATATAATCTATAGAAAATTAAATGTAGTTTCTAAACTACTAGGTTTATTTAAAAGAAAAAAGATCTATTTGGTGAAAATTTGAAATTTCAATGTAGTAGTACTTAAATTTTAGGAAAAAATAAGAAGTAGGTGTCTGCAATGACCACCCTAACCACAATAAAATGATAATATTTTTTAAAATATTTTAGATATAAGTAGAGGACTCATGTCCCGATGTGATGCATACTTTTTGGTAATTTTTATCCAAGTAAATAATTAATTATGATTTTTTTATTACAACTTTAAAAAATATATATAAAAACTTGTATGTCTGACCACCTTAACTCGGTCAAAATTTCATGAAATTCATTTTTTTTTAATCCTATAGTATGCAAAGCATAGAATGTAATGAATGTTTCAAATTCAAAAAATGCGATACCATTTGAAAGCTATGGATGTTTTTCAATTAGCCTATCAATCAGGACTTTAGTCATAATTCAAATAGAAAATGAATAATAATTATTTATTAAATTCAAAGTAGAGCATAATTTATATTGGTGGAAAGATGAGAATCTCCTTTAAAAACCCTTTTCATTTCATCAATTTTGTGTAAAAAAATTTCATCACCTGCATACCCATCATATCGCCACTTTTGGCCCATCATGATCCTGCACATACCTTAAATTAATGAGGGATTCAACACTAAGTTGAGACTTGGAAAAGACAATCAAATGCAAGATGAAATGTAAAACCTTAATATGATGCAAACTTGAACTAAATGACCTAGAAATGCAAATGAAACAACTTAGAAATCTATAGAACACAATGTATGCACTTGAAAATCTAGAAATGGTTGGAAGAAGGTCTGAAATGTAGGAAATTTTGTTTGCAATGCTAACTAGGACTCATTCACTAAGCTGGGTGAATTAACCCAAAATCTGGTTTTTTTTTTTAGAGAACATGAATCTACCAAATGGGTATATGTGTCATAGAAAGGGCCCCTTGTCATTTTCATGGCATTTTAGGTCTTGTTTCATGGTGTTGGAACTATTTTTATTTTATTTTATGTTGTAACATGGCTTGAACATGCTTATTTAGGTACCAAAACTTATAGAACGACGTCTTGTGAAGGTGTTGTGAAGTGTTGTAAGACATTTCTACATTCTTCTAGACTCTATTTAATGAATTTCACCTAAAAACCAACTTTTCACTCATCAAAAATCCCTATTATGAAGTCTTGTCAAGTCTTGTAACAAAATTCCATGCTCTTCTAGGAATATTTTCACTATTTACACCCTTCTCATGCTTTATTTGGTCTCTTTATGCCCTCATAAGTTATAATTGAGTGTATTTTTGCATATTATCCTGAAAAATAACATTAAACAAAAAAAAATTCTTGACACTTTTTTTTAGGTCCTAGGTGGGACCCATTCGCCATGGGTGGCGAATGAGTCCCCCTTGGCCCCAAATTCAAAATATTTCAAATTTCCTTTCAGTATTTTCTTCAAAATCACTTGATTTCAGCTTGTGATGATGTATGAACGGATACTAAGGCACAAGAATTGTATAAATAAGTGATTTTCACCTCATTTTATATCCTCCAACATTCACATATCATATTCAAGCAATCTCAAGCACTCAATCATTTTACATCAACAATTCAAGCACTTTGAAGTAGCCATTGACATTATTTCAAACTTGCATTATCAAGAGTTAGGTGAGTTGATAGCACTTACATGTTATTAGTTTATATTTCTCTTTCATTACATTGTCTTTTCAAGGGTTTAATTATGAAAAGTGGGGTTTGACCAAGAAAAATGCCTATTCACTAACCGCTAATCATTTTCAACCTTTTTCTTGTTTGTTTGTATCCCTTTGTTGCAGATTTGATAGGTTATTATGTATTGAAGAGTGATTTTCAAGTCAACTAGGTGCTTCAAGTCAACTTGAGTCCAAATCAAGCTTGGAGAGAGTTATTTGTCTGTTTTCTATAGATTTGACTTTGGTAACCTGACAAGCAAACATTCTCAGATCTATTGTTGCAAAGTTGTCTCCTAGTTTTTCATAAATTTGGGGGAGGACTGATTCACTAGTTGTGGTGAATGAGTCCCACCTTAGGATTGGAAACTTGATTTTTTTAAGATTTTAGATCCCGATAGACATAAATCAACTCCCAACAGTTTTTCACCAGTAGGTGGATAGATTCGCCACCCTGGGCGAATAAGTCCCACTGTGAAAAATTAGTTAATTTCACCAACATCCATAACACCCCAACGAGCTCACATTGCACTCAAGTGCACTCAAATTCATCCCTGTACTTTTTGTTCTACATAATTTCTTCATTTACATTGTTGTTTGCATATCACAATGTGTTTTCAAACATAATTGTAATTGCACTTTTACATTCATTTTCAGTCACCTAGATTAATCTATTTCATTTATTCAACTTCATTTACATCATATCACATCAGAAACATCTTAATTTGAGTGATACATAAGCATTTTTGGACCCTTTCTCTCTCCTTTTAGGTGAAAAACCCTAGAAGTGCAAGAGTAGTCCATATGGCCCCAAAAATCTATGTTTCATTTTGGTGAACCCGAATTTTGAACACTTTGAGTTTCTGATTGTATTCACATATTTCATCTTAGTTTTCATTTGAATTAGAATTCAATTAAGACATTGATTTGTTATTGCATTCTAGGACTTTTTGTTTTGCATTAGTGAAACTTTCATTTAGCTTTCATTTTTGCAAATTCTAATTGATAAAAGTTAAAATATGCATTATGTATTTGAAAATTGCATACTATAGATCATTTAAATCATCTTAATTTTTTTTAAAAACATTAAAAAACTTCATATTGGGACTCATTCGCCACCTAGGGCAAATCAATCCCTCTACACTTCTGAAACAACATTTCTACAATCTTTTTGGTATTTTTCTGCATTACACTTTTATGTTGTTGCATTCTATTTTCATTCATAGATTCTCTATTTTTTCTCATTTATTGCATCTTAGTTTATTTTCACCATGGAATTTTCTTTAAATAAGTTTTGGGATTCCTTAAAGTCATTGGTAGACATGTCCAACTGTGCCTTTGGCTATGACCCTAATGATCTTGAACTCCAACATGATCCTACAACTCCTAATGATTTTCCTCTTCATGAATTAGACATCATTGGAGAAGATGATGATAGCACGCATAAGTTCTACAATGGATGCCTTGACAACCTGGAAGCCAATATAGCCTTTTACCCATCAATGAGATAACAAGACCTTCCCACTGTTGTACCCCCTGATCACTTTGCATATTTACATCTTGAATTCAATATAGGACCTAAGGTTCCTTCCTCAAGTGGACCTAGTTCTTGTCAACCCCCACATTCCCAACCATTCTATGAGCACAAAGTCACAAACATTCCTATCAACCTCAAAGAGACTTATGGTAAAGGATTTATTATCTTAAGTAAACAAGGTTGTGACAGAAAACATGAACATGACATCCATCAAGTTTTTGAACAACAATCAACCAAAAAAAACACAATAGGCCTTGGATATCAGGATCCTTCTCATCCTAAGAGACATCCCCTTCAACCTAGGAGACTTCCAAATGTTGGAACGACAATTTTGAATGCTCCACATAACTTAAATATTTTTGTTCCACGAGAGAAACCATTATCTCCTTCTAATGATAAGGATGTTAGGATCCCCATGGGTCCTTATCCTCCTTCTATTCATGAACAAGGAGAATCTAGCAAGTGAAAATGACCTTACAAACTCAAAAAGACTAAGTTTCCTACACAACCTCCACCTAAATGTGAACAGAGACTTCAACTCCTTTTAAACAAAGGTCTTATACTTTTACTGCCTATGAATAGGTTGGTTATTCATCCCAAAGACTCTAACATCCTATTTTTCAAATATCATCACATCCTTGGATACTGCACTGAAGAATGTCAGACATTGAAGGACATACTGGAGAAGTATCACTTCACTAATACCGCCTGTTTCCTCGTCATCCCTTAAAGAAACCAAATCCCATCCTCATGCTATAGTTGTAGAGTTCCCTATTCTCACTATTGCATGATCCTTTCACATCACCCACCTCGGCTCATTCTTTCCTTTACACTTTGTGGAGGGAAAGATGTTGTTAGCATTGTCCTTGTAATGCACCTTTCTTTGTGTCTTAACTATGTTATTTATTTTTTTCTTATCTCTTTAAGATGAGAAACCAATAACTTAGTTAATGGTTGACTTATATTTGCATTACTTGTTAACTTTTTATTTTTTATTTTCCTTTTCATGTGCATATTATGTTCCCCCATATTGTGTGTTTTATGTTATCTCTCTTTGTACACTTTTTCTATTTGTATCTCTCTTCTTTTATTCAATTGTGCATTTTATTTTCTCTTTTTGTTTTGTGTTTTACTTTTGGGGATGATAGAAAGCATAGAGACATCCTATGTCTCTTCCATGTTGACCCAAATAGTCCTTGTATTTTTCACTTTTGTTTTGTGTTCTCCTTCTAGGGATGATGCAAAGTGTAGAGACACCCTATATCTCTTCCATGTCAACCCAAATGGTGCTTGTATTTTTCCTTTTGTTTTGTGTTTTCCTTTTGGGGATGATGCAAGGCATTGAGACTGAAATGTCTCCTTCATGTTGACCCTAAATCTTTTTCATTTTATTTTTCCTTCTCATTTTCTTTCTTTTTGCTTGTGTTTTCCTTTTGGGGATGATGCAAAGCATCGAGACTACAATGTATCTTCCATGTTGACCCAAAATAAACTTTCCTTTTCCTTTTTTTTTCACTTTCTTTGTGTCATTCTTCTCATTCTATGTATTCAGGGAATGATGAAAGTTTTGAGCTCTTTCATAAACACATTGCAGCAACGAACATACTAACCCCAAATCCATAGATCCCTTATGTGTTTGGTGTGCTTTCTTTTCTATGGGGTAACTCCCTTTCTTTGTTTTTGATTTTTCCTTGACATGACGCAACCTAACTTTGAAACATATGACTTGGCATAGGGCTTTCTAGGTTGGATCTCATGTCTTTTTTTCTTTTTGAATTTT